>PVJA010040799.1:0-18236 GCA_004027025.1 Myocastor coypus | reverse complement strand
AAAGCCCGAGAGAATGTTTTTCTCTGGGTGACTCTCCTTAGACGCACTGCAGTTCATTCATCCCTTTCCTCCGAGGTCCCATAATCTCCTTGACCAGGAAATTTGGGACACCTCTGAGTTATAGGATATTACAGCACAGGTTCTCTTATATCCTGGGTCTAGAACTTTTATTTTCTGATGGCTCTTTGATCTCTTTTTTCAAAGTGATAGAATTTTATTGTAGATGTCTTTTACTTCCTTGTTTATTGAGTTAATTCATGAGCTTTCATTCTTGATCATATTGTTAGTGGTATTGTTTTTCTAATTTCATTTTCAGTAAGTTTATTAGTGTAGAGGAATGCTGTTGATTTTTGTTTGTTGGCTCTGTATACTAATGAATTTCATTATTAATTTTGGTAGTCTTTGTGTGGAATTTTTTGTCTTCTACGTAGAGGACCTTGTCATCTGCAAATAATGTTAATTACAGACACACACACACACACACACACACACATCTTTTGTTCTTTTTTCTTGACTAGTTACTCTTGCTAATGTTTCAAGTACTATATTGAACAGGCGTGGTGATAGTGAACATCCTTATCTTGTTCCTGATTTTAGAGGGAAAGCATTCAGTTTTTCCCATTTTATATGGTGTTGGACAGTAGATTTGTTGTAAGAAGCTTTTATCAGATCAAAACAACATCCTTTGTGCCTGTTTTCTTAAGTATTTTTATTATGAAAACATTTTGAACATTATCAAAGGCTTTTTTCTGTGTCTGTTGAGATGACCGATCATGTAATTTTTGTCCTTGCTTCTGTTTATGACATATTACACTTACTGATTCTTGTGTGTTGAACCATCCTGTATTCCAGAAGAATTTATAGGATGATAGCTAGCTGTATTTCCAGTGTACCAAAAAAAGGCTACAAAGACCAATCAATCAATCAAGCAAGCAAGCAAGCTCATTTAAGGAGAGCTGTATTGCTGACATGAGATATTATGGCCAGTGATTTTATAAGAAATAGAGTTGCAAGAAATCCAGGCCAGAATTTGGAATTTGGAAAGTTATGACCATGTTCTAGAAGATGACATGGAATGTAGAGTCTGCCAAAAAAAAGTATATATCAGGAAAAAGAAACTTGCCTAAGTATTTTAATACTAAATCTATTGACACATCATGAGGTTAATACAAGGTACCTGTGGCCTGTACAATTACAAAGATGATCAAGATAGTGGGTATTAGCTTTTAGACATTTATTGGTATGGCAAATGGCTGAAGTACATACACATTTTACAGTGGAATTTGTATTTGAGTATATGTAGATTTTTGTATATGAAAAGTGAATGTCAGTTCTGTATGAATAAATATAGATTGTTATACATGAAATTTGTTTCTCATGATATCCCCTGAAAATAAGCCCCGTTGTATTTTTTGGAGCAAAAATTAATAAGACTGCATCTTATTTTTAGGAAACAGCTAGTAAAGGTAGATTGTGGAACTGGAAGTGAAAAAAGAAAAAATTGAAAACTTAATGGCAAATGAGGAGTAAAAAATGAGATGGGATTCTGTTGAGTAAAAGGAAATTAATAGTATTAGAGAATAGTTATAGGAAAGGACAAATAAGAAAAGAAAAACAGCAAAATGTAAAATAAAAGAGAAGAAAACATTTGAAAGTGTAAGGCCGGGCGTGGTGGTGCACGCCTGTAATCCTAGCACTCGGGAGGCTGAGGCAGGAGGATTGGTGCGAGTTCAAGACCAGCCTGGGCCAGAAAAGTGAGCTCAGGACCAGCCTCAACTGCATAGCGAGACCCTGTCTCAAAAAGACAAAAAAAAAGAAAGTGTAAGGAGGAAAGAAAAGAAAAGAAAAAAATAACTCCTTGAAAAAAAAAATCCTATAAAGGAAAGATAAAAATAATACAATATAGAAAAGTCAGACAAAGATTGAGTCAAAGACAAAATCCCTGTAGTTTTGAATGCTTAGAGCTTTCCCCCCAAGATTTATAGTCTTAAAATTTAGCCCTTCACGATTTGCCCAGCCTGTCTTTAGATCCTGTGCAGTTTTGAGTTGAACTCCTTATGTGTGAGGCCCCTCCTTTCACTTTCACGCTGAGACCACTTTCCAAGCCATGATGTATCCTTGCTCCTTTTAGTAGATGAGAAATGTGACTGAACCCTGGTATCTGCTGGATATAGGCATGGGACAAGGGTGCAAAGTAGAGCATTTGACTTAATATTGATGGTCATTTGTGTCTAGTTGGTCCTTTCTCTTCCAATGAATGGTCCTCTTCCAGAATCAGATTGGTTGATTATTCCTTGCCTCCTATCCTAGGCTAAAGGGAATGAAAATGTAAATCCAGTTTGGAGTTGGTGTGTGGTCAGGCCGTGTGTGTAGAAGAGGGCATCACTGTGTCTACATGGCCCTGCTTGCTCACTTTGGGAAAGGGTGGGTTGCCATGCATTTGGAACAGGCATACTTCTGAATATTCATCTGAATATGAATCTCTGAATTTAGTAGATTCATTGAAATTTGAAGAAAATTAGAAGTCTTGATTGTTATCATGAAATGAGCATATTAGACTAAATGGTTTCATTTTCTAATGCAAAATAAAAATCATTTTCTAGAGAAAAGATATAACTTACTGTTTTATTGATATAGACACTAAAGATGAATGTATTAAATTCTTCTACAACTTATTACTTCTATAGGGATTATCTATATTCAGATATTACTATTACTGTCATTACTCAGTATCGTTATCATTACTACTACTATCATCAACATCTTTTTCTTTTTTATATTTTAATTTATTTTATTTTATTTTATTATTTTTTATTGTTTCAGAACTTTTTGTTTGTTTGTTTTTATGGCTGGTTCAGCCTGCCCTGAGGGCAGGGCTGACACAACATGTGGTGCCGAGGATCGAACCATGGTCCCTGCAGCTGCCCAGGCTTTCCTAAGCAGGTTCTTTAGACCACTGAGCCATCCTGCCGGGCCCAACATCTTTTTCTTCATGTTGAAAATTCTTTTTTAAACTATAGAGTCTTTCAACTTTTGGGTAAATTACATTTGTCTGAATTTTTGAAAAAGGGAGTAAAAGGAGGAGAAAGAGAAGTAAGACCCATAAAAATGTGATTAGACAGGAAAGATAACTTTCTTTTCTGAAAATTCTTATAATGTTAGGAGGAAGGATATGGTTTGGTTTAGCAGCCTTGGCTACTCTTTTTATGTGTATTAATTGCATGATTTCTACTCTCCTAATTATATCAGACGCTTTAGGATGTAAATCAGTAATAAATTGGTATAGTAGATTTATTTAAACAGTGAACTTAGAATAAATTGAAGGTAAGATTAGGAAAGACTAATATCAGAATATCAGCTTTGCTTGTATGTGTACTTTTTTAATTTGTAAGAAGTACATATAAAAATGTAGATGCATAAAAGAGTGACTAGTGTCAGCTAATATTAGAATCACTCAGCAATTCTCACTTAATAGAGTGTGTGGTGGGTTTGTGATGATGTAACATAGCCTGTTACATCGGTAGAGAAGAGACAATGTAATCTAAAGGCATAAAGCATTATTAGACTTTCTTATAAATTCTGTTCTTTACAAAACAGAATGAAAAAGATCAGTGCTGAAAACCTGATAAAATGATTCATAGATGGAGAATACAAATTAAAATACAAGAAAATAGTATAATAGGTTAAAAACAGAATTGAGGTGTCCATTGAAAAATACTTCTGCTTTCTGGCTTTCTGGTTTGGGGCAAGGATTGTATCATGTAATAAGGAATATCCTCAAACCATAATTAGAAATTTACTGCTTTCTGGCTTCAAAGAAGAAAAACACAATAATATATGTAAGGATATTTTTAGAGTCTTGCATGCTTACAGCCTTCAAGTATATCTTTGGATGCATTATTTAAAAGCAAGGAATTATCCAGGCACTGTGTCACATACTTGTAGTCACAGCACTCTTGAGAGAACTAGGCAGAAGGATCACAAGTTTGAGCCCAGCTTGGGCAATTTAGTGAGTTAGGAAGACCCTATCTCAAAGGCACATCTGAGAGCAAAGGCCCTAGGTTCAATCTCTAGTACGGGAGTGTGGAGGAATCATAAGGGACTGTTATATTAAACAGTGCTTTCCTGCAGAGTTTATTATTGCTGTAAGGTTTATGTGTAAGTTATAAAATAAGGGTATTACTATAATTTTATTTTACTTGCTCATTGTCAGCTGGTTTCAGCCTTATAATCTTAAGTGAAAAAATTTTGAAAAGCCTCATTACTAATATTATTCTGGGATTTCTGTTGATTTTCAGTTGATTTTTAAAAAAAAAAAAAAACATGATTGTTTCATTAAGTTTCTATGTAGGCAGGTATAATACTTGGCTGCCAAACTCCCCTGTTTACTGTTGGTCTAACTTGCAGCATACATTTAATTCTATTTGTAAGGACTTATTGGCCTTTTGGTATTCAATACTGCTTTGAAAGAATAAAAGATGAGTCACCATGTTATAGTGAAAAAATAGATTTGGAATTAATTCATTCCTTGCATATATCCTTGAAGAAGATAGTTGACCAAGTCCTGTTTTCCTCATTTGCAAAATAGGAAAAAATATATTTGAATGTTGAATGATAATAATTTATATATAACATCTAGTACATAGCAGACTGTTTCTTATTATAAATAATATTAACAGAAGAACTATGATTGCCATGATATCTTTCTCAAAATGTTGAAGGTACCTGGTTCTTTGATCCCCATGTTTTCGCTCTTTTTATTCAAATCCTTCAAGTTGCTTCATGAAAGTACATGAATGTCCCCCTTAAGTTTTACTTGATGCTTCCTCCTCTTAGAAAAATAATTCCTGTACCAATCTCTTTTAATGCTTGTCATGCTCATTCTGTTATTTTTAAGGTTGTAAGACATGGGACAACCCATAGTTTCAGATGATAATAGCACTGGGCTGGGGAAATAGCTCAGTTTAATAAGCCCCTGCCTGGCCAGTGAAGCATCCTGAGTTCAGTGCCTGGTACCACAAAAATAAATAAACAAACAAACAACAAACAAATAAATAAAATGATAATAGTAATGTTTTCTGATGACATCTAGATTCTAAGGCTTTATTCAACTGAGATTACTATTCAGTACTTGCTTTGTGACCTCTAAATTGATAACATACTACCTATAAAAGGTCTTAATTGTCCTGGAACCTGTAAGGTAAGATTTGTCTTGAAATTTGGAATATAAATAAAAAATACTTAATTTAGAGAGGGTTTTCGGAAAATAGTTTTAAGTGAGTAAGTGTTTAAGCTTCCAACTTGATATTTCACAATAAAATGTACATACTGGTATTGTAGTGGATATTTTAGATTCTTTAGCCTTCATGCTTTCTGTTTAATTTAGCATGTATACCATTGATATAAGGAACTTTGCTCATGAAATAACACCCTAAGTCCCATATTGATGAAATTTCTCTTGCTGTCATTCATTTAGATTAAGTTGATTGATTTATTTTCTGTGTGACTGTGTGTCTGTCTGTCTGTCCATCCGTTGGTCTATTTGTCTTATCTTTCTTCCGTAAGTAGGCCAGTCATACAATACTGGAGAGTAGACCTGCCTGATCTTATTTTACAGTAGTGTCAAGACTGAGCCAGTCAGATATCTGCTTATAACCTAACAGTTTCAGATGCCCTAGAAAATAAAGCGAAATAAAATAATGCAGGAAAGTATTTAAAATAAATTGTTTTATGTAGCTACCTGAACATTTCTAGAATAGTCTCAATCATTAAACAATTATTAAAAAAACAAGAAACTTTAATATTTCTCTCTTTAGCATATGTTCACTAAAATATTACTTGAGTGTGTTAAATCAAAAATCAAAATTTTAAAATTTCTAATCAGTTTTGGGGAAATTATTTTGTGGCTTTGAAATTCGAGTGGAACTAGTACAAAGTAAAAAGAGAAAAATGTTTTAAAACAATCATATGGTAAAATTATTACTTTATAAGAGAGTCAAGAGAGCAGACTTTCCTTTTAATAACTAAATTTATGCAATGAGATTAAGATCAGGTTAGTAATAGAGGGAGATTCTACTTATATTAAATCTGTTCAGTCAACTTTTACTAATTCTGGAAAGTGAAATTTATGGGATATTATGAAAGAATGTTGGCTTTATTGCTTTCAGAAATATACAGGATTGGCCCACACAAGAAAAAGTACCAATCTTTTATAAGAGACAGAACTGAAAACTGGGTAAGACGATATTAAGTATGTTCAGTGGCAAAATCAGTTCCCTAAAAGTTGGTTTCTGCCACTGTGATGTTCTGTTCTGTACAAGAAACTCTACATTCTCTTGGATTATTTCTCCAGCTCCTTTTCTCTTTCTGCCCTGCACAGGTGAGGATTTCTCTAAATGTCTCTCTTGCCATTTTCTTTATCTTTCTACCTAAAAAGTTGTCAAATGCTTTAAAAACAATACTGTTAAAATTCATTCTTTAATAATATGCAGTTAAGTGGGTTTTATTGTTTTGGACATTTTGTGTAAACACTACTCTCTAATTCCAAAACTTTGATTTCACCAAAGAGAAAGTTGTATGATCAATGGTCACTGTCTGTTCTTCCTTTTCCCCTAGTCTGTACCAACCACTCTGTCTTTATGGAATTTACCATTTTGTGCAATGGCATAATGTTATATGGCCTTTTTGTGACTGGCTTTTTTTTCATTAGCATGATGTTTTTAGGGCTCATCCATGTAATAGCATGTATCAGTACTTCGTTTCACTTTTCTGGCTGCACATTATTCTGTTTTACAAATATGCCACGTTCCTCAGTTGACAGATATTTGACTTTTCTCCCCATATTTTGACTATCATGAATAATGCCAATAAAAACATTTGTGAATGAGTTTATTGCTGTCGTATGGTTTTAATTCTCTTGAACATAGTTTAGAAATTATCAAGGCTACTTAGTAAGTCTTTATCTTCCTTTTAAAAGGAACCACTGAAGTGTACCAGTTTTGATTCTTCCCTACAATGGATGGGATTCCAATTTTTCTCAGTAATTATTGACACTTATTGTTACTGTTTTCATTGTGGCCATCCTAATGGGTTGAAGTGTTGTCTTCTAGTGATTTTGATGTTAAGTCTTTGTAGAGTGACTAATATTGTTGAAAAATCGTTCCATGTATTTGTGAGACATTGCATATGTTAGAGAGATAGCTCTTCATAGTCTTTACTATTTTAGGTAGTTTTAGATCCTTTAAACAATTTATTTAACTGAAATGGACTTACATTTGTTTCTGAAGTGACTTCCATTTCCCCATGGTGATTTATAGGATCTTCAAGCCAATATAAATATTTTATAAATATTTGAATATTTGGGTATGTACCTGCACAATATCTCAGCAATATCCTTCAGCAAGAAAAATACTGAAAAGTAAGGACTAGACACAATCACTAGGTACAGCGAAAACCTGCTGCAAATATTTCTGAGGTTAGAAGGCACCACATACTTGTTCAACTAAGAACACCATCTTTACAACACAGGATAATTTTACGTAGGACCTAGAACACTGAAGCTGCCAGGTACTGAATGGCAGAGCAACGTCCTCAGTTTATGCCATGATTTCATAGGGAATAGGTTCCAATAATTCAGGTTCCTTCCCATTGGTCCTTACAAAGTGTGCTTCTCTGGGAGGGGCAGGCTGGCACTTCAGTTGAACCCAGGTACCTTTCTCTTTGGCTTCCTTCATTTTTAATCATTTTCCTTGACATATTTCGGGATGCTACCATGACTTTTTGTTAATACACTCAATATGCACATTAATCCTATTGGCAAATATCCTGCCCTTAACTTACTTGTTTGCAACAATGCCAATAGCTTGCTGGGTAATGTTGTGTGGTACCCATTCCTTTGATGTCTGCAATACCATCCTTTTTTGTAGATTTGTATGTGTGAGGCCAAAGGAACAACCCCATGTTTTCTAAAGGTCAGGAGAACTTATCTTGCCCTTTATGTTAGTCATTTTGGCAAATTACTGAAAGATGGTGGATCCAGCCAAACTTACTGTTTTAAAAATAGGATATTTGGTTTTGACCATTGATTGCTAAAAACATTTAGTAATTGATCAACTGTGGTACTTGATCCCAGAGCCTCAAGCATGAACCCAGAGCCTCAAGCATCTGAGACAACTGCTATGTTACGGAGCTGCATTCTCATTCCTTTTTTACGATGTATTTTGAGACAAAGTCTTGGTAAGTTACCCAGGTTGGCCCACTGCTTCAGCCTCCCTAACAGTTTAGATAAAGGAGGAGCCGCCACACAGGCTAATTTATGCACTCTACATACATAAGTTGTATCAGATACATGATTTGAAATTATTTTCTACTGTTACTGGCTGCATTTCAGTTCTGATAAAGTGTAATTTATCCTTTTATTGTGTATACTTTTTGTGTCATATCTAAGAAACAATTGTTTAATTGAGGGTTATGCAACACTATGTCTGTGCCTTCTAAAAGCCTTATAGTGCATATGTTTAAGTCTTTGACTCATGTTGAGTCAGTGTTTGTATATGATGAAAGTGTAGGGTCCCGTTTCTTGCTTATCTTATGGCTATCCTGTCAATGCAGTACCAAAGACTGCTCTCTCATTAAACTATCTTGATACCTATGTCAAAATTAATTAGTCATAGATGTGTCGATTTACCTCTGTTCCTTTGATCTATATGCCTATGCTGTATTTGTACCACATTCTTACCTATTGTAGCTTTGTAGTGAGTTTTGAATTCAGGAAATATGAATATTCCAACTTTGTTCTTTTTCTAAATTATTGTAGCTACTCAGTTTTTTTTTAATTCCATTTGAATTTTAGGATTATTAATTTCTATAAAATAAAATCAGTTGAAAGTTTTATGTTTTGTTTAATCTTAGCATCAGTTCGGAGAGTATTTCCACTATAATGATATTAAATCTTTTAATTCATGAACATACTGTCTTTCTGTTTATTTAATTCTTTAATTTCTTCTAGTGCTTTGTAACTTCCACAATACAGATCTTTTACTTTTCTTACTTTTTTTTTTTTTTTTTTTTTTATTTAAAGGTTCCTAGCCGGGTGTGGTGGCACACACCTGTAATCCCAGCACTTGGGAGGTGGAGGTAGGAGGATCAGTGCAAGTTCGAGACCAGCCTGGGCTACAAAAGTGAGCTCAAGGCCAGCCTGAACTGCATAGTGAGACCCTGTCTCAAAAAGACATAAATAAACAAACAAACAAACAAACAAACAAATAAATAAATAAAATAAAGGTTCCTTCACTTCTTTGATGAAGCTTATTCCTAAGTCTTTTATTATTGTTCATGCTTTTGTCAAAATGTTAAAGCATCTATGGTAACATATTACTATGAAGATTAATACATGAGTATACAGAAATTCTTTGTGCATGATTTTCCACTTTTCTATAAGTCTGGAATTTTTTCAAATAAAAATGTAAAACTACTATATGTAAAAGAAAAAGGAAAAGAAACAGATGTACAAATTAGCTTTCACATTCCCTATGCTAACTATTGTTTGTCAAATCCTATTTCTAGAGTTTGATAGAAACTGGTACTATTAATGATTTCAAGACTCCAAAGCTCACACCTTGTTTCTGTTTTGGCAGTCATACAAGTGAATGCCTCTTTTAATTCTAGTGATTAAAAATGTTAGTTAATTCCAAAGGGAATAATCTCAAAATGTTCAGGGGAAATGCATTTAATTTTTAATACGGCAAGCACTATAGTGATAAATAGCATAATGAGTGTATATGTGAACTGTATTTCTTTCTGTTTGTTTTACTATTAGTAAATTTGTTTTACTGTTAGTAAATATGTTTTACTATCAGTAAATTTGTTCTAAACTTTTTGTGAGTACAGAATATTTAAAAAAAATACAAAAGTACATATTGCTGGTATTGAATATGGCATTAAAGCTTGTTCTTCGGCAGTGTTATCCTTGGTAGCTTATTTATCTTTTTTATTTTTTGATTATTTGTCTTAGTGGAGTGGTTCAATGTCATTTTTTTTAATATTTCACGAAAGTAAAGTAACATTTTTAAAACATATGCTTTGTTTTTCAAGTGTTTATTTGTATGTGTAAAAATAATAGTGATATAGTATTAAAGAGATTACCTAATGGGATTTTAAGTTAATTTCAAATATTTTATTTTATTTTGAAGAGTAATAACAAAAGCAGGAACAAAAATCAGAGACAAAGACAGAAACAGAATAACATGCAACAATACATATTTTGCAGGTTTTCAAAACATGAATAGCTGATTAACAATGGTTGATATATTGTCTAATTTTTTATCATCAAATCTGTTGCTCAGTTTAACAGATACAGTTATGTAAGGCTGGACATATGATTGAATGTTATTGCTTGCTTTCAGGAAACCTTAAATTTTTGTTCTTGTCTTTGTTTTTCTTCTCTTACCTTTTTTTTTTCATGGAACCAGAGTTTGACCTCATGACCTTACACTTGCCAAGCAGGCACTTGTGCCATGGAACTATCTCCCTGGTCCCACTTCTCTTACCTTTTTAAAAAATTTATTTTAAAGGGAGTATAGTCATAATTGATACAGCATTAGAAATGGTACACAATTAGAAGACCAAGATGACAGGCATTCAAGCATGGCTTTTGCACAGTGCTGTCCTCAGTGTAGTTGCCTAGATGCATACATCAGCAAACGGAGTTAGTCAAGGTGAAAATTCTATACATTAACTGTTGTTTAAAAAAAAAAAAAAACTGATGGAAATTTTTATCATTTTCTCCATTCTGTATATATACTTGCATGTTTCCCCCGTCTTTTTCCCTATCTTTTTTCCGTTCTCTCCCCTTCATTGTTTAATTCTTAATTTTTTTCATTTTGCTCTATGCTATACCTTTGTCTTAGTTACTCTTCTTTCATTTCTTGGACCAATAGTTGACACTCAAAATGAAGGAAGGAAAGGTTTATTTAGCTCACAGTTACTGGAGGTTTCAGTCCATACTCAGCTGGCCCCAAGGCAGGCTAACATGTGGCAGAGAGCAACAGTTCATGGTGGTGGAACAGCAACAATGGCCACCAAGAATCTGTCTCTCATATTAATTCAGGCTGTGTGGTTCAGGCTGAGTATAACCTTTACACTCATCATCCCACCAGTATTAATACCCTTAATCTCAGCCCTGGATCATTCATAATCTCAGTGGATCATGAATTAATCTCAGACTCTAGAAGTCTCCACCCCGTGACTGCATGAGGCTTTGGGGAGATGGGACATAAGCATTTCAGGTTTTCTTTCTTTTTTGAGTTTTTACATTACAGAAACAGTGTGTTTACACATGTGGGTCTGGTTTATTTCAGTTACGTGTATAGCCTCTAGTTGTGCCCACTTACCTATGAAGGCTTTGAATTTGTCTTTCTAATTTGAAACATTTGAAGAGATGCTGTGTGAATAGCAATAATTTTTCGGTAAAGTTTTCTGTGAAATGACCTGGGGCTCAAGTATAGTCAGTGCCTAATATGACTAGAGTGTGGCTGAAAGTCTTATATCAGGGAATGTATATCTCACTGTTGGTGTGTCTCTTGAAGAGAAATAGCTTAATTAATTTTTAAAAGAATGAGAGTCATTTTTAAGTCTAAATTAAATGCTTAGTCATTTATAGGAAGTTTTCATGGCCTTACTACAGTTCTTCCAAGTCTTTATACTGAGGAAGTCATTTTTAGTTCATTCAAAATGATGAAACAAAAAACTTGTTAGGTGACAAATTCAGCGACCCCCAACCCCCATCCCAACAACTGGCAAAGTATTTTCTACTTTGTTTCCTTTAGGCTTTTAATAATGTGTCAGTAAGTTAGAATATGCAAGAACTAGTAGTTATTCATGTTTTATTCTGTTTAAACACGGTATATAATCACATTGAACTTTATTTTTGCCTATAAAACTTTATCCTTTTCCAGAAGTTTAATTTAGAGATAGATAAAAGAATAACAATGATAAAATTAGAACTACTTTAAACCAGTCCACTATGTGATTTCAGTATGTTTTTTTGATGATCTTGTTGATGATTGTGCTGTATGAAGTAAAAAACAATTTAAAATTAAAACATTATTTCAGTTGATAGAAAATACTGTTTTGAAATTAGATGTACATACTAATTTATTTTTCTTTTTAAGTAGTTGTACACAGAAAGGCTATACTAATAGACTTTTCCTGCTTTAAAATAGGCAATAAGATTTTAAGTATGGTTAAGAACATTTGGAAAATAACATTTCATTTTGGATTTAGAGTATGTTTTCAATGTTAACTAAAGAACCAGATTTTCTGAGGGTTAGCTTGATTCATGCCACAAGCAGATGGCTTCCTGCTGCTGGCAAAAGGGGCAGAAAATTCCTTACGCACCCACCTGCATATGTTCTGCTCTTTGTAAAATCCTGTAAACTCTTGAATTTACTTACTGTTCCAGTTTTAATAAACACATTTATTAAAGTTGAAATCAGATATAAGAATGGCTTAGATGTAGTTTTTCAGGTCCTGTGACCCCCCTAAAAGAAAAAACTATAGACAAGGAAGTACTTTTTTTGTTGTTGTTTTGTTTTTTGTTTGTTCGTTTGTTTTTTTGTGGGACTAGGGTTCAAACTCACAACCTTGTACTTGCCAGACAGGCACTTGTGCCATGGAGCTATCTGCCCAGCCCCTAAGGTAGTACAGTTTTTTATGCTTGTCAAAATACTACATAATATGTGTAGATCTAGATGTATGGCTATTAAAAATACCATTAGTGAAAGTCATTTATCTTTTTATTTTCACAACTTTAACTCAATTTCTACAAGTTTATTTCCTTCAGTGTACTTTATAAAGGTCTGAGGTTTTACTTAGAAGTTTTCACTGGCCATGGTGGCATATGCCTGTAATCGCAGCACTTGGGAAGCCAAGACAGGAAGATCTTCTGAGTTCAAGGACAACCGGGAGAACATAAGTGAGTTCAGGGGACCTGTGAGATAGCTCAGTGGACTGAACTCCTGCTTAGGCAAGTTCAGGGACCTAGGTTCAAGCCCAGCACCACATGTTGTGCCAGCCTCATCCGTTGGTGCCTTGAGCCCCTGAGACCAGCAGCAGTGGTATATGCCTGTAATCTAAGCACTGGGGAGGATGAAAACAGGAGGATCACTAAGTCCAAACTGCAGAGTGAGATCTTGTACCAAATACACTTTAAAAAAAAAAAAAAAAAAGTGAGTTCAAGGCCAGCCTGAACTACATAGTAAGACCCTCTCTAAACACAAAAATGAAAACAGCTCTTACTAGTAACCTATAAGAGAAATCTATATGTATCTATATGATACTCTTTAGTCTCACCTTTATGTTTTAAAATTTACAAATTTGATATAGTGGGATGATTTTCACCCCAATACTATGCATTCAACTTAGTTCCTCCACACTGAGCTATATATCCCCCGACTTATTATTTTTATTTATTTTTACACAGTGTCTCACTAAGTCCCTAAATTGCCCCAGTTTGTCTTGGACATGGGATCTTTCTGCTTCAGTTTGCCAGAGTTCTAGGACTACAGGTATGCACCATCATGCCTGGCTTCCACCTTTGATATGACCTACAGGTTCTCAGCAGTAACACTGCTGGCTTTTCAGACTAGTTGAAATACGCACAGGGCTCTATATTTGAAAGTTTTGCCTATGTAGTTATGTTTGCTTGCAGAACAGTCTGTGATGTAGTTTATACCATCTCATTGGAGGTGAGTAATGAATTGCACAGATTTATCTCTTTAGTTATTTTTACTACTATCTCTATGTTTCATAGTTTGTATGTGGGAACTGTAGTTTAATTTTTTTTTTTTGTCTTTTTTGAGACAGGGTCTTGCTGTGCAGTTCAGGCTGGCCTTGAGCTCACTTTTGTAGCCCAGGCTGGTCTCGAACTCGCACCAATCCTCCTGCCTCAGCCTCCCGAGTGCTGGGATTACAGGCGTGAGCCACCACGCCCGGCACTAATTTGAATGTTTCTGAAAATATACCAAAGTGTTAATTGTAGTTCTATAAATTTATTCATTTTTACTGCAAAACTATTTGTAATTTAAAATTTAAAACAATGAAGAAACACCAATTCTTAATTTTTGAATTTTATTAGGGCAATAATAGAAGATAAAAATTTTAGTTTTTAACATTGATGTACAGTATTCACTTGCCTGCTTATCTTTTAAAAATGCGCCATTTGTTAATTTTCAGACTTTTTATGACTACCTACTTAATGTATACTTAATGAAAAACTTTCTCAGTATATATTCTTTATATTGAGTATTTCCAAATCCTACTTGATTATAATTTTAATCTTTCTCCCTTTTATGATTGATAAAGTATATTCAGACTTCTCAGAAAAACCTCATGAGATTTTTTTTTTTTTTTTTTAATGGCTGGCTTGAAGCTGGTGGGATGGCTCAGTGGTCTAAGGTGCCTGCTTAGGAAAGCTTAGGCTGCCACAGGGACCACGGTTCTATCCCCAGCACCACATGCTGTGCCAGCCCTGCCCCCAGGGCAGGCTGAACCAGCCATAAAAAAGAAAAGGCTGGCTCAGCCTGCACTGAGGGTAGAGCTGGCATAACATGTGGTGCTGGGGATTGAACTATGGTCCCTGCACTTGCCTAAGCTTGCCTAGTCAGGCGCATTAGACCGCTGAGCTATCTTGCTGGCCCTCTTATAGGTGAATTTTTTATTTTTTTGGTACTGGGAATTGAACTCAGGACATTTTGCTTGTGAGGTAGGTGCTGTGCTGCTGAGCTCTATCCCTGGCCTGAGATCTCTGATTGTAGGTCTTAGAGCTTTATATAGAAAACTCTTACTAGTTCCAGATTCTCCATCTGAATATTTTCATTTTAAAAATATACTTCATCTTATTTCACTGATTAGGATTGTACCCAGGACCTTGCACATGCTAGGCAAATATTCTACCACTGAACTATTCATCCACATTCCTGCTTTAGTTGTTTAAAGGAACAGTGGATAACAGGAGTAGTTTGAATAATAGTACAGTACATTTAATTTATGAAACTGCCTGAGAGTGAATGTCTTCATGCTGTCTTATAAAACAAAAACAAACAGAAATCAAAACTTGAAGTTCTTAATAAATGGCTTTATGTGTTGAAATTATGGTTTCCAAATTTTATGTGAGAATTATTTATTGAGTTGTTGTTTCACTTTAGAAGCATTGATAATTCTAAAACAAACAGAAACTATGGGCCTGCATTATGTCTTTGAAAGTTGACATTTTCAAGTGAGGCCTATAGGATTATAGGCTTAATCTTAAGCTTTGAGTATACCATATTGAGATCAGTGTCACTTGGGATTCAGCAATTATGCTGATATTTTAAATTGTGTCTACTATTGACTCATATATCTTGCACCTTACTAATAGCAATCTGAATTAATAATTCTTTTATTAATTCACCTACCATGTGCCAGAAACCATGGTAGATCCTGAGGGGACTGGTGAACAGTAATGAATAGGATTCTCTTTCATGGGTTCTAAGGTTAATTAAATAGACAGTAAATATATAAAACTGGTAAGTAGTGTAAAGAAAAGGAATGTGTTTCTCATATAATAAATACATCAGGAACAATTCCTTTATTGGGGGATACAGCACTACTACTGCAAGGAAGTGAGATTTGAGCTGGAATTTAAATAGAGATGACCTTGGAAGAATATTCTAGTCTGAGGGAACAAAGTGGAAAAGGCACTGTGGAAGGAGAAAGGATGATATATTAGAAAATCTGAAGAAAGAAAATAATGTTGGGTTTGGAGGGTAAGAGGAAGAAGTACTGGTATAAGATGATGCTAGAGATGTTGATGCTAGAGAACTAGACAAATACCCAGCTCTTACTGAAGAGCTTTATGTGTTGCGGTTATTGTTTCCAAATTTCATGTTGGGAATTGTTTATTGAGTTGTTGTTTGGCTTTAGAAGCATTGGTAATTTCAAGACTTGTGTCAGTAACCACAAGGACATTTGAGTGCTTTTAACAGCCAAAACATTTAAACATTAGTTTGCTATAAAAATATAACTTCAGTACAAGGACTAAATCAGTATAACAGGATATGTGTATAGGTCTGAGTTAGAAATGTGGGTATTAACCACTTAAATAATAAGAATAGTAAAATTTTATTTTAATAATTATGTGATGTATGTAGCAGTAATAATATGAAATGAAGACGTTGTATTCATTTATGGGGCAAAAATGAAATCATTCCAGCCAGTTTTCTAATGAGGGAAGAAAATACATCTTTCTAGCCAGATTTGTAAGCAGTTTTGTTTTCCTGTGAGATACTTTGGAGACCCCCAATTGATAATTTTTAAGTAGTATTTCAAGTCACTGTATTATGTAAAAGCTATGTACAAGGGATTTTACACAAAATTCTGAAGCCTTAAAAGAATTATAATAGATCCAACTAATGCAAGTTTCAAGTAGTCTGTGATAGACCATGAGCCACCCTTTGCTTTTCCCCTTGTTTAGGGGAGACTATGACATTTTTTCACCCTGATGTTTATAAGAATCTATTTCTAATATATCTTTCTTTCTCATTCTATCATTCCATAGGGCCTTCTTTGTTCCTTCAGATAATAGTATTATTTTATGCCCTCTATTTCATTCCTTGTCACACTTTTCATGCTTAACTTTTATGTAACCAGACTCCATTTGTGATATCTTAATAGTATTGTTACTAACTCATGTACTAAAAGTGTCTTTTGTGTGTCTAATACTTTGTTAAGTGTTGTGTTGATATTATTTGAAAATTTAAAGCATTTTCAGGAGTTATCTTATTAGCACTATTGAGAGAGGTAGACAATGAAGCTAGTGTTGTGTTAGTGTTTGATAACTGGTTTTGTGTGTGTGTGTGTGTGTGTGTGTGTGTGTAAAGACAAATTACTAATTCGTAACATCTTCTTATTTTGTAGTATAAATGCTCTTCCCATCCTGGCTGATTTTATTTATACATACACACATACATGCATGCATGCATACATACATACATACATACATACATACATACATACAAACAGGGTCTCACTACACAGCTTGGACTTGTAGTGATCCTGCAGTCTCAACCTCCCCAGTGCTGGGATTATAGGCATATATCACCATGACTAGTTTTGGTGGCCTGCATGGCGCAGGGCCGACTTGGCATGTGGTGCTGGAGATTGAACGCTGATCCTTGTGTAGCCAGGAAGGTGCTTAGACTGCTGAACTATCTCCCTGGCCCCATCATGGCTAATTTTAAACTACCAATTTGAAATCTGAAAGGGGAATCATGAAGAGATGGGCACATTGACTCTATGGACAGTGATCTATCTCACTAAGGCTCATAAAAAATATAATTTTTTATTTCATAATAAAGTCAGAATTTGCACTCATATCAGGCTAATACTGTGCTTTTCCTACAGCATTCCTTTTTTTCCCCCTGGATGCAAAGGCAGCAGACTCTTCCTATAAGGAGGACAGAAATTGCTTGAAAAGAGAAGATATGAGAGAGAGGACACAGTAAGGACAATGGGAAAAGAAAGATGAAAGGCTCTTTATGGTTGGAAGTTCAGAGTAACTGATTCAGCATTTTAGAGATAGAGGAAGGAAAACAAAAGATCTTATTAGAATGATAACTCATTTTTATCAAAATAGACAGCAGTCTATTGTGTTTCCTTCTCTAGAAGACACTGGACAAATAAAAATTATAACAATGGTTCCCACATCTTAAGGGGAATTACATTTAGAGAAGCTTCCTCGAACTAATACCTATTCTTCATACTCTTTTCATTTAAGTATTTACTGTGTTAGGGCACACAAAAAAAGTCCCAACAAAATAGCTAATGTAAGTAATGATCCTTTCGTATTCTTATGGCACAGAAAATAACTACTATTTTCTGGGGATAAAAATGAAAGCCAAATTCACTATTCTGCATTCAGCACTTATAAAATTCTTGTAAATAACAAGGGAGAGCATATGTAGACATTCACCTGAATTCTTCAGTGTGATATACGAAGTATTTATTAATTTGGATGCCCTAATCTAAAGTTAAATCCTATTATATATGCCTTTGTGATATGCAAAGCTATCTACGTTAAACATTATTCCATTCATAAAAGCTTCATATTTTTAACTTAAGTACCTACAAAGTCAAACAGGTATTCCACAAAAGAAGAACACGCAAGAAAGTGAATCCATTATTAATTTTAGAAATAATTG
>PVJA010040798.1:0-18282 GCA_004027025.1 Myocastor coypus | reverse complement strand
TTTTTTTTTTTTTTTTTTCAGGACCGGGGTTTGAACTCACGACCTTGCACTTGCCAGGCAGGCACTTGTGCCCCTGAGCTATCTCCCCAGCCCCCCCTTTCCATTGCTCTTGCCTTCTGCTGACAACCCAACGAGGCTGCCAGCTTCAGGATCCAACTGCAACCTCACTCCACCCCATCTAAACCTCAAATCAAGAAAAAAAAGATGCTCTGCCTCTCGTTGGCCCTTAAACTAAAACAACTCTGCTTATAAATCAATCAGCAAGATTTAGTCCAACTGTCCTGTCTCAGACACTATGGGCAAGGAGGATACAGACACTGCTTAGGCAGTCTTCTGCTGCAAGGAACAGCCTCCAGTGGCCCACATGAGCAGCGTGTTGCACTGTCACAGGTGGAAGACCCAGTGCCTCTCCTTCTCTTTGTTGCATCTGCCTCTGCCTCATCTTGAGCAGCTTTCCTCAGTCATGGAGACTGCTCAGCTTTGAGCACATTCCCAGATACAACACTGCCACCCCCCCCCCAAAAAAAAAAAATTGAACTCAGGGACACTCTATCACTGAGCTACTACACTCCTGCCCTTTTTAAGTTTTTTTTATTTTGAGACAGGATCTTGCTAAGTTGCCAAGGCTAGCCTAGAACTTTCAGTTCATTTGTCTCCCTGGTAGTAGGAGCTGTGTCCTTTTAACATTTTTATTTTATTTTATTATTTTTTGTCTTTTTGGGACAGGGTCTCACTATGCAGTTCTGCTAGCCTTTAGTTCACTTTGGAGCCCAAGTTGAACTTGAACTCACAGCCATCCTCTTGCCCCAGCCTAAGTGCTGGGATTGCGGGCATGCACCACCATACCCAGTGTTTTGTCTTTTTTTAAGAACAACAAAAAGATCTCTTCCCAGAAATCATCTTGCATCCTCCTACTGACCTCAGCTCCATCGGCCAATCCCTGGTGAGGAGAATGGGTCTCCATGACAGGCATGGATAAATCAGGATTTCTTTTGAGCTAGGTGGGAGAAGGGTAGAAGTCACAGCACCCCAAGGTTCCCTGCTAGCCTGGAAGGAGGGGCCATGAGCTATGCAGGCTACACTGCAACCTAAAAAAGCCACTGTCCTCCTGAGGCTCAAGGAGGGACACTGACAGCCACAGACAAGTGAGGGGGAGGATCCCCCTGCCCCACCTAACCCACTCACTGTTCCAGGCACAGCAGGCATCACTCCACTGGACAGACAGCAGCTTTTGAGGCAATGCGATGACACTTGTTGTGCAGGTGAGGAAACAGACTCAGAGACAACAGGCAATACACCCAGCACTGCCCAGTTAGGAGGCAGAGCCAGAATCCACAGGCGCCAGAGCCAGCCTCTAAGGCAACCATTCGGAAGAGCTTCTGAGGCAGAAGGATGAAACCTCATCCAGACTCACCTGGAAACAAAGGCAAAGAGCACAGGTCAGCCCCACCAGCAAGAGGGTAACACCACCTGCCTGCCAGTATGTATACCAGCTGCAATGCCTGCTCAGATGAGGCAACTCTGAGCCCTTCCCCACCCCCTGGAACCACCTACATGTGCAGGGACTTGGGACCCAGGCCCACGGCTAGTCCACCCTGACCTTCCAATGAGGGCTGCTTCTGGTGGTGCTGGCCTATGGGAAGTATAATTAGATGCCAGAGTGCTGGAAGGTGCAAATCAGGGCATGAGTGGAAAATTTCTGCATCACCTCCTGGGATAATCAGTCTTGCTCTATCCTATGTCCCTAACATGTCCCCCACCTACGGGTCCCCCCCCCCCGCAAGAAAGACTCTTACAGATTATATTGCAGCTCATGTCTAGGCTGACTGTTTGATGTGTGACTGCCCAACAGATGACAAGCTCTGTTCACTAGTCCTCACCTGGCAAGGGGCTGCAGACACGCACAACCCCTCATTGAATTCCACACACAGAGAGCACCTACTATGTGCCAGTGGAAGGCTTGCTAAGGAGGAGGCAGGCTCCTGGAACAGGGGCCTGCCATTTGTTCCTAGAGCTCTACAAAAGCAGGCCTGCAGGTGATCTTGGAGGGTCATGGAAAACATTGAGACCCAGGCATCTGCAGAGGCATCTGCAAGGGTGGGGCCCAGTTTGGTTGAAACTAGAGAAAGAAGAGACCAAAGATAACTCTTGGCCCCTCTTGGGTTGCCACCAGGTATCCCACCCACAGAAGGGAACATCCAACAGTCAGTGTCTTGATCAGGAGAAATAGCAGCAGCATAGACAGCTAGCCCCCAAGAGGGCAGTGCTGACAGGATCCCAGGGAAGTCAGGAACTGGCCTGGGTCAGAGCCCCAAAGGCCTTAGGCCAGGCAAGTGTGGCGGTGGAGCACAGGACTCAGGAGGTCAGGGCAAAGAAAGGAGGAGGAAACAAGGCTGAAGAAGAGGAGATGAGAGAGGAGTGATGTTCAGCATGGCAGTGTCTTCCTATCAAATTGGAAACCCCTTAGTCTCATCCCGTGGAGGCAGGACAGGTATCACCAAGGACAGGTATCACAAGCTCCCCAAGCCCTGATTAGGGTAGTATGGTAGAGGGAGCTCTAGAGCCCAAGACCTACTCAAGTTGAAGATAAAGGAAAACAGACAGGAGAGCACAGTCCTTAGCCCTGCTTCCTCTCTGGAGGTCATGTGGAAGGGGCACAACATGTCCACTTGCTCTTCCACTTGAGGAAGCCACATTTGCATGGAGTTGAGGTTTCAGGGCCAGAAATGAAAAACTCATAATGGACATATTGGATGTGTAATATGCATAATATCATGTTGTTGTTACAGACTATTGGAAAAATAGAGCTGAATAAGAGACAATAGAGTGCCAGAGTGGGGGAGGAGCACCTAGTAATGTGAGGGCCTCTCCAAAGAAGTGCTAAGTGGGCCTCCTGCAGGGTGAAGGCTGTTGCCTGAGCAGGGACCACTTAGCACACCTTACCTGGATGGGGTAGAAGAGACCTCACAGAGAATCTCAGTCCTCATCTGCAGAAGAAAGAAACCTAACATTTCTTACTCACTACTGTGGTCTGGTATCCTGTCAATGCCGTTCTCATTTAATGCTGACCACACCCTGTAAGATAAAAAGTCTGATCTCCACTTCCCAACTGAGGGGCTCAGTCCCCTTGACAGAAGCAGCCAGGGGTTCCCCCATTTCTCCTGTGGCTCATTCCTTCCTAAAGGACTATAACCCCAAATCACTTCCCCAAATGCTCTGGAAACCTGGGCTGGCCAAGACAAAAGGAGCTGCTGTGATAGGGAAAATAGCTTGCTGTGACCTCAGTAGCTGGTGGGCCATGCCAGGAAAGGCTCTGGCTGAAGCTTCGTTGACAGCCCCTTGCATCTTGGTAGAAAACTAAAATGTGAAGGCTCCTGGGATTTCTTCAAGGGCTCTGCCCAGTGGTGCCTGGAAGTGTAAGCCTCAGCCCACCTGAGTCCTGTTGCTGGGGCTGGGCCTCTGAAGGGAGCCACTTGGGTGGAAAGGACACAGGAGTCTGCAGCCATGCATACCTTATTCCAGCTGAATTTCAGCATTGTAGGTAGATTGAGGGCACTCACTCACAAGGACACCTACTTAAGTAGGATCCCTAAAGATCCAGGCAGTTGGGGCCCGGCAGGATAGCTCAGTGGTCTAAAGTGCCTGCTTAGGAAAGCTTAGGTGGCTTCAGGGACCGAGGTTCGATCCCCCGCACCACATGCTGCACCAGCCATACCCTCAGGGCAGGCTGAGCTGGCTATAAAAATAAATACATAAACAAAGTTCTGAAACAAAAATAAATAAATAAATAAAATTATTAAAAAAAAAAAAAAAAAAAAAGATCCTGCAGTTGGTACTAAAGATGCCAGCTCTCTGCTGGCTGGAGTGGCCCAGGCAAGGTGGCCTCCCTTACCTACTAACTGCCAGCCTTATAGTCAGCACTACAGCCAGCAAGGAATCTGCTATCTGAGCTCTGGAGCCAATACCTGTGTTCCTTTCTGTGTCTGGTTGACATTTAGGGTTCACCTACTTTGTGCTTATCCATTGCAAGTCATGGGCTTCTGGCATGTCTAGGAATCTTCTCTGTGTCAGTGAATGGCACTAATCATGAAATATCTTTTTTTGTTGTTGTTGTTCTTTTTGAGACAGGGTCTCTCTATGCAGTTCAAGCTGGCCTCACTTTTGTAGCCCAGGCTAGTCTTGAACTCGCACTGATCCTCCTGCCTCAGCCTCTCAAGTGCTGGGATTACAGGCATGTGTCACCATGCCCAGCCATCTTCTTTTTTTTTTTTCTTTGCTTTATTTTTGTTTTTTGGAGACAGGGTCTCCCTATGTGGCACAGGCTGGCCTCAAACTCATAACAATCCTGCCTCAGCCTCCTGAGTGCTGGGATTGCAGGAGTGCACCACCACACCTTGCAGCATAGATCTTATCCATTTATTTTTTGTACCCTCCACCCAGAGTATGGCCTCTCTGCTTCCAGGTTGCCCTCTGTTGTCCAGCCTCCTGGAAGCCTCGGGGAGCAGTCTTAAAATCAATGTTCTGGGGAGCAAGCCAAAAGCATCTCTAGGTATGCTGGAGGCCTCAGAGCCTCTACCTACTGCCTTCCCGATGTTCCTGCTTGAGTCCTTGCTTTAGGTCCCTGGACCTTCATATTTGCTATTTATTTCTCCCACCTGCAGCAGCTTTCCCCCTCTTCCAACTCCTTCCTAGGCTGGTCAGGCCTCCTTTCCCTAGGTGACCACAGATGGGTGGCCAGTGAGTGCCACAGGGGTTTGGCTACTCTATTTTATCTAAGAGGTGCCTTGGTAGAAAAGTCTAGTGGAAGCATCAGAAAACACAGCTCCAGGAGGGACACATCAAAGGAACTTCAAAGGCATGGGCTCAGAGGTGTGGTGGAGTTGGACTAGAGTTGCATCCCAGGTCTAAAGTGTGACACTGACACATGTCACTCTCCTGTCCCCAGGTCCCCAACCCCTTGCTGCCTTCTCTGTCCCCATTCCAGAGGCCACCCTCTCAATCAGGACAGTGGCCTCTAGATCCAACAGGCTGACTCCTCACCCTACCCAGTCCAACTGGTTTTGGAGCAAACTTAACCCTTTCTCTAGCAAGTGCAGCCTACCCTGTGGTTTGGGTGAGGATGTTAGGGCGTTGCCATCTGCAACTTGTAGTGCGAGAGTGCCCTCTGTGCCCAGGCAGGGATCATTCCTCTATACCCACTATAAAGAAGGGCAGGCAGGAGGAAAAGGATTATGTTCCTATTGAAAGACACCTGGTGGCCCAGCAGGATGGCTCAGTGGTCTAAAGCGCCTGCAGGCAGCTGCAGGAACCATGGCTGTATCCCTGGCACCACATGCTGTGTCAGCCCTGCCCTCAGGGCAGGCTGAGCTGGCCATAAAAATAAACAAACAAACAAAAGTTCTGAAACAAGAAAATAAAATAAAATAAAAAGAAAGACACCTGGCAAGGAGGGGGGGAAAGGCTCAGTAT
Organism: Myocastor coypus; assembly: GCA_004027025.1. NCBI lineage: Eukaryota > Metazoa > Chordata > Mammalia > Rodentia > Myocastoridae > Myocastor > Myocastor coypus. The sequence goes on along the minus strand of PVJA010040798.1, from coordinate 12,813 downwards.
AGTGCTTTATTGTGTAGACTCTTTTTAAATATTTATTATTATTATTTTTTAAATTTTAATGTTTTTTGTTTTTTTGAGGGACTGGGGCTCAAACTCATGATCTTGCACTTGCCAGGCTGGCACTTGTGCCACAGAGCTATCTCCCCAGCCCCTAGACTCTTTTTTAAAAAAAGAAAATGTATTTAGTACAGGGTCTACAGGATCTCACTATGTAGATCAAATTCACAGTGATCCTCCTGTTTTCAGCCTTTCAAGTCTGGGATTACAGGCATGTGCTAGTATGCCCAGTCTCAGTCACCATCTTAGTGTGACCCAGGGATGGGGCTGGCACGGTGCGTGGTGCCTGGGATCAAACCCAGTAGACTTTTGAAATCTTCTGAGGCTTTTGATAAAGCATCTCAAAAGGACATTTTTGTTTGTTTGTTTGTTTCATCTGATAGAGGATCTTTTTTTTTTAATTTTATTTTATTTTTTTCTTGTTTCAGAACTTTTGTTTGCTTGTTTATTTATTTTTATGGCCAGCTCAGTGTGCCCTGAGGGTAGGGCTGGTGCAGCATGTGGTGCCGGGGATTGAACCTTAGTCCCTGAAGCCACCTAAGCGTTCCTAAGCAGGCGCTTTAGACCACTGAGCCATCCTGCCGGGCCCCTGATAGAGGATCCTGCTACGCAGTTCAGACTCTTAGTGATACTCCTGTCTCAGCCTCCTCAGCACTGGGATTACCGGTATGCATCACCACACCCTGTTTTGAGGCCTGCATGGTGAGCCTGGGGTTCCAGGGCCAGCACAAAATGAGCTACCCGGGATTGAACTCTGGTCCATGTACTTACCAGGCAGGCACTTAGGCCACTGAGCTATCTCCCCAGCCATGGACAACTTTTAATTGGGGAAAAATGCCCACAGAGGATGCCATTCTCCAGAGTGCCATGCCATCCTTCCTATGGCAGGTTCTAGTCCCCTTCTCCTCACTTCCTCTGGTTCAGCTCTAGGACCAGCAAACTCTGGGGTTCGGCCCTCCCATCCACTTGTTTCCTGCCCACCAAATACCACCTGTCACTGCCCTGTGCTCTAGACTGCCTGAAGAAGGCATCTGGGCCTACAGGCTTTCAGGCAATGACCAGTTTTGCACATAACCAGCTAAGGTGGCTTGCTGGTTGTATCTTAGCCAACCCACAACATGCTCAAAGTCATTAGGAGCTTTTGCTCCCACCTCTAACATCTTGTAACATCTTGAGGTTCTGAGTGACCCCAGAGAGCCATCTGGCCCAGCCTCTTCCTCCCTGGCACACTGAATACACAGTAGCATCTTGGTGGTCAGGGAAAGTGGCCTCTTTGGCTCTCAGAAAGATCATTAAGGGCTCTTGAACTCTCCAGACTGTAGTGCAATACTTGAGCTTCAGCAGCAACCCTGCTTGGAAAGCTACCTGGAAGCCTTTCTCCAAGGAAGGGCAAGCAGACCTGATCCAGGGACGTGTGGAGGGAGCTCTTCTGAAGCTCTGGTCTTGGGCTGCTGTATTCCCTAGCAATGGCAGCTCTACAATCAGCCTTTTCTAGGCAAACTAGAAAACAGGGAGCTTCGGAATCAGCTCAGTCCCTGAGTAAAATCCCAGAGTGCCTGCCTTGGTGGCTTTTACCAGGTCCCTTGTTCTACAGCAAGTTGAGGGTTTTCCTTGGCCTTGTTGCTCCCCGGGCTCCTCTATTTCCCCTCTTTTCTCCCTAGGTAGCTCCAGCTCCCTCACTCGGCACCCCCACCCTGTCTCTATTTTTGTCTCTCTGTCTTTCCACTCTGTCTCTTCCTTTTCTCTCCTTCCCTCCTCTTTCATCTCCCCCTCCACCCCCTCTAGTTGAGCACGGGGCTAGGAACGCAGCAGAAGCCTCAACAAGCCCAGGCGGCTCTCCGGACCCTTGGTGCCCCCAGGGACCAGTTTCTTGCTCTTCCCGCACAGGCAGCAGCCATGGGGAGAGCCGACCAGCAGGGGCATCGGGTTTTGAGTCACAGGCACCTGTAGCCCAGATTAAAGGCCAGGAATGTCTGGCCCCCTGGCGGGGGACTTCCTCCTGCCATGCCCTCTGCCCCTGGAAGAGCCTGCCACTCCTGGCCTGGGCACGATTCTGGTGGCTCTTCTGCTGCAATTCTCTGAGCAGGTCCTTACTTCGCTCTTGTAGCCCCTGTTGCCTTCACCCCGGCCGTGGCTGCTGCAGGGCCCTGGGCTGTGTAGCTGGGGAGAGGGGTATAGGGAGGAGACTAGGACCTGGGTAAGACCCTGAGATCTGACCACAATTTCAGCACTTTTCAGGGCTGAAACCAGAGAGAGAAAAACGGGGATGGGGTGGGAGCACTACGATTTTCTTTTCCTTTGGGGAGAGTAAGGTATGTGGGTGAGTTTTCTGTCCACACAGGACCTAAAGCCAGCTTGCAGTTCTCAGGCAAGCCAAGGGCCCAGGCCTGGGGGCAGGAGAGCTGGCAGTACGGAACGTCCTGGAAGCCAGGTCTTCTCCGGGCTAGGCTGCTGCGTTTCGTGGGCTCCAAATTATTGGTTCCGTCCCAAGGTCCAACAGGGGATGCGAGTGGAGGGAGGAGAAAGTGGCCCGACTCGGTGAGCAGGACGTGCCACTGGTCACCGGTGTCAGTTGCAGGAAATGCAAAGGCAGCGGGAGGTCCCGACACCAATCTGATCCCTGACAAAAGATTCCCATGACTCCGGGCTCCGGCCCTGGCCCCCGGCGCCGCCCGCGGCCAGACCTGCAGCCTCCGCGGACTCCTCCGCGTGCCCCTCCAACCTAGGCAGCGACCTCCGGCGGGCGCGGGAGGCTGGAGGCCGAAAAAGCTTGCGTCTCCAACCGGGTCCCGACCGTCCGCACGGTGCTGTAAACCTCCCGGAGCTCTGTGCCCGAGATTCGCAGGGTGCAAGTCCCAGGGGACCTCGGTCCCCCGACGGAAAGGGCGCCACCCACTCGTGCCACGCCACCTGCCGCCACGCGAGCGCCCTCGACCTGGCCGGCGGCTTCGCCCAAGTTTGCTGCGCGATGCCCTCCCCAAGCCCGAGCGGAGGCCGGGCGGAGGGCGTGATTGACGGCTCAACTACGGACTCATCTCCTACCTTAGGCCGCGCGCGCTGATTGGCTGCGCGCTGACATCCTCGAGCCCTGCTGCTCCGCGCCGGCTCGCGAGGGGGGCGGCCGCGGGTGGAGGTGCGCTCTGACAACCCGAAAGTCATTTCCAACCTCAAGTGGACTTTGTTCCAACTGTTGGGGGCGTCGCTCCCCCTCTTCATGGTCGCGGGCAAACTTCCTCCTCGGCGCCGCTTCTAATGGAGCCCCACCTGCTCGGGCTGCTCCTCGGCCTCCTGCTCGGTGGCACCGGGGTCCTCGCCGGCTACCCAATTTGGTGGTAAGACTCGCTCCCGCCTGCCCGGCCCGTGTCCGCCGCGCCGGGAGGTGGGGTCGCTGCCCGCGAGGGCCGCGGCGGGCCGGGCCCCGTCCCCTTTGCGCCCCAGCCCCCCACCGCCCACCCTCCTGGATTTGCTGCCGGTGTCGCCTTCAGAATTCAACTCCTGGCTTCTTGGATAATCACCATTTTCCCTGCTCCCCGCCGCAGAGGCGGGAAGACTTTCCCCTGCTTGAAAGGTCTCCCATTCGGGATCCGAGTCCTCCACCCATCCCAATGTGGGGTCCCCAAAGACCCTCCGTGTGCTTGCAGTTGGGTTTCTGGAAACCCAGCGCTGTCCCTGGGGCCCAGCCACTCCTCTTCTCCATTTTGGGGTCTTCATGGCAAAACCATCCTGCTCCTGCATTGCCACCCCACCTCCGCGGCGCCTCGGTCAGATTTCCCCACAATGCTCCCCTTTGCCTTCGTATTTCAGACCCCAAAGGCTCCAGGGACCCCTAGGGCAGGGCAATGGGGGGTTTCATCAGATTTCCCGGACTCTGCTCTAGATTAATTTTGAGCCTCTGGAGTGAATATGAAATTTGCTGATGCGAGGTGCCATTGAATTCGGTTGTATTCATTTCTTGCTTGTCCATCCGGGCAAAGGGGGGGCTCCTTGAAAATGTAGTTGTTTGGGAGGGGTGGGCTTGTTGTTCTTTGACCAAAATCCCAGTTCTCCGTGTCACATTCGTTTCTTTTGGAAAACCGAGGACCGAGGAGAAAGGGAGAGGGAAAGGGGAATTCTGTTCCTGAGAAATGCGGATACAAAAGGCATTTTAGTAAATAAGGCTAGGAACCCAGGCGCTGTGCTTAGGAGGCTGCTGGCGTGGGGAGGTACCGACTGGGGAATAAGCAGCCCTTTGGGAGCCCCAGCTCCAGGGAGTCCCCTTATTTTTCAAGAGCCTGATTGCAACCCCCCTCCCCCCTGCAGGTCCCGGGGGCCAGCCAGGAAGACACACTGAAACCAGTTTTCTAAATTACACCCCGCCTTTCCCCAGCCTCCAGCCCCCTGCATTCCGGAAAACTTTAATTAAAGAATCTTCCCCTCCTGGACGTAGGAGAGCCCGGCCTGGGGGTGGGAGGTGAGGAGGAGAAGGAATTTGGGATCCGTAGTGAGAGGGGGCTGTGGCCCTGGGCGAAAGTCAGAAGTGGCTGTGTGCCCCCATTCTCCTGCTTGCCACTGTGAGCCTGGGAGGGGAAGCCAAGCCAGCAAGATTTGGGGGGCCACACCCTGAGGCTCCCTCCAGTTGCTGGGGGGGGGTGGCAGTGTTTGTGTCTGGGTATTTAGGGGGTTCCTGAGATAGAGGGATGGGTAGGAGCACGGCTTGCCCAGGGGTCTCGCTGAAGGGTCCTGAGAGTTGATCCTAGGATGACCCAGCTTTCCCATGCCCATGCCCCAGGACTGGCCTGAGGCCTTCTGCACATAAAGAAGCCTATGGGGCAATGGCAGGGGTAGCTAGGAATACCTGGGCAGAGGGTGCTGCCAGCCTGGGGAAGACTGCTTCATTGGCCACTTTTGATATGCTCTCTATCCCAAGGCTAAGGCCAATTCTATTTGGTGTCTTCTCTGCCTTCTTGGTAGTCCAAGCAGTAGGAACAGAAAGCATGAGGTGGCAGGGACAGAAGACAGCCACTTCCCTGTCCGATGGCCTGGAGGAGGCACATGCTGGGGTAGTGCCAGTGGCAGGTGGTAGTTGTTGGTGGGGTCTGTGTGTAATGGTGTCTGGGAAACAGCCAGATAAGATCCACTGAGTAGGGAAAAATACCAGGAAAATTGGAAAGCTAAGATATTGTACAATAACACTATATGTTTGGGGGCTTAGGGGGATAGGAACACTGCTTTGTTTGCACTGAGGAGAGACCTCAGCATGCGTGTCTTCTGGGTCTGTGACCCCAAGGGCTGTCTCTGCACCGGTGTGCCTCTAGCAGCATGACTTGTGCATGAGATTGGGCAGTTGTGCAGGTGGGATATGCCCGGAGCCTCAAAGCCTAGGACAAGGTGTGCTGTGTCTCTGTGCACCATGTCAGCAAGTGGCAGATTCTGTTATGTAGTGTGTGTGAGAGCGAAGGAGGGGGGAAAGGGAGTCTAGAAGCTAGAAGTACCTTTGCCCATGGAGAGGTCTGTGCCTGTTTCTGCTTGTGACGTTTTGCGTGACTGTTAGTGACTGGGCATGTGAGTGTGGTGTCCGTGTGTGTGCGCATGCCTTCATGACAGTGTAAGGGAAAGCCCCATGAATGTCTTTGTGCATGATATCGGTGCTCATGGCCATGACCTGATTGTGTTTCTCAAGTGTGAACCTCGTGTCTGCGCTGTGTGCAGGCTGCGTTTAGCTTGCTGTGGCCCAGAGGTCTCAAGAGGTAGCTTCAGGGCACACTGACCTGGAATCCCAAGCTGGGGCAGGGGCAGGCTCTTCCTTGGCACCAGTTTAACCTGTCTGCTTGAGGACTGGGGTCATTTTTCTTAGGTCTTGGACCTGTGATGTTAGGTGGGTCAAAGTCTCAGGACTAGATGGGAGATGGGTGATCTCCCCCACCCCTGGGCAGGCTGACTGCAGTCCTTTAGCCTCTGAGCTCAGCTTGTCTACTTCTTTGGCCTGCCCAACTCACACATTCTCCAGGAGGGACTGGTAGGGGAAGTACTTCTGCCAATATTTTTCTGTCTAGGCCCCCATCAAAGGGGGCCCCACCCCAGCAGCCTGAGAGAAGATGGAACTGAAGGGACACATAAGGGGCCATGTGGCCCAGGGTCTCCTGGTCAGGTGTCAGAGGCACTGAGCCAAGGTGCAGGGACAGGAGCCTTAATTTCCAGCACTTACCTGTCAGTTCTAGTCTAGGGCTCTTGGTGGAGAAACTTGTACTTTTTTCCTTCCTTGAGGGAAAGGAACTTACCTTCGTAACGCCTAGCATTGAAGCTGCTGTGTTTCTGAGCAGATGTCCTAAAGAAAGAGGCCTGTGCTGAGTGACATCTCAGCCTGATGCTATGTGTCTCAGGACCCACTTCTCTGGTTCTTTTTCCTCACCTTTCACCCAGGACCATCGGCCTGCCCTACTTTTTATTTTTTCCTTCTGCCTTATAGTTTGGGTGAAAGAGTTTTGCTGAGGACGTGGGCAGTGAGCTAGGAAGTAAGACACCTGAGTTTGGATTCAGGAATATAGCTTGGTGGCAAAGAGCCTACCTGGCAAAACATGAAGTCCTGAGTTCAACTCCTGGTACAAAAAACAAAGCAACAGAGTTCTTAGTTTACCACCCTGAGACTCATCCCCCAACTCAAGAGCCTTGAGCCCTTAAGCCCTGCCTCAGTTTCCCCTTGTACTTCTGCCTCCTCCCACCCACTCCTCCCTCTCCCCATCTCTCCTAGGCCTGTGAACATGTTCAGTCAAACCCCATGAGGGTCAGTAGGCTGGGCCCAGGGAGCACCTGGAGACTGCGGGGGAGGAAGGCCCCAGGCCAGGTGTTAACACTTGTAACAGGCAGGAATTACAGCTGGCTGGGACTGGGGCTGGGGCTGATCCCACAGACAGACAGACAAGCAGGCAGGCAGGCAGGCAGATGAGCTGATACCAGAATGGATGGCCAGGCTTTCGCAGGGTGGTCTTCTTTCCAGGGCAAGCCTTGCCCCTGGGGAAGATGGCAGGGAAGTGAATACAGGTCCTTCTGACAGACATGAGTTCACAGCCCACCTGCTTACCCCACCCTTTATGAGCTAGGGTTTTGGGCCACAGGAAACATAATTGGTGGCTGATGTGGTGGTATTCTGGTGGGATCACATGTTTCTTTAAAAGAAAATAAACACAGAAACAGGCCCGCAGTTTTAGTAATACCAGGAAGCAGGTCCTTGGAAGAATATGCCTTAATATATGGGATAAGGTAGCTGGGAAGGGGCAGTTGTCAAAGTTCTTCCAGGACCTCAGAGCATTTTTACCAGGGACACAGAGGCAGGAGGGGACAAGAGGTGAGTGCTGGGTGGAGTCTGGACCCTGGTGAGCACCCCTTGAGGGACAAGGGCCTGGAGTGTCTTCCCTGCGATCAGTCCTCCTGCTGGGAGGACCCCTCATGTGGAGGTCTGATGGGACAGGAGCTTCTGCAGGTATTTGTCATACAGACCCTGGTAACTCTCCCAATCCAGTGTCGCTGAAAAAAGGTGCAAGTACTGAGGCAAAAGAGGGCTTTGAGGAAAATCTCTAAAGAATAAATTCAGCCAAGTAAGTATCTTGGCTTCACTGGCCACAGAGCTCAACACTAATGGTCATGTGGTATCTGGGCAGAGCTGGGGTTGAAGTGCCCTGCAAATGCACAGGCACAGGGAGCTGTGACCCTGGGGTTTTCTCTAGACCCAGAAGACATCTCTGCTGGAAGAGTTCTGGGCAGGAGACGAGGAGTCTGGAGTCAAGGTACACAAGTGATTTTTCTTAGAGGAGGATACAGCTAACAGACGGTATTACAGAGTGAGTGAGGAAGAGGAGGTGGGTGAGGCATTGAGGAGCCTCCCCCTACCCTGATGTTTTCTCCCAAAGCTTCCCCTCTAACTGGTAGAGAAGAGGTGCGCCCCCATCAAAGCCGAAGCCACCTTCTATTACATCTACGCATCCATAGCATCTTTGTGCTGGAAACAGCTTGTGCTAGCAGTGGAGAAGCCCTGTGTTGGAGTTTTGAGCTTCCCACCAAATGGTTCTCACCTGGGATGAATATCTGTAGGGGTTCACTTTCCTTGACCACGCTGAGGCATCCCTTCTGTCTCAAGTGACAGAGCCATGGGAGGGGCTGGACGCATGGCCCGGAAACGTGGGTGTGCACAGCCCACCTTCAGAGTCAGCCTCGGACAGTGTGCCCCTGTCTCTCTCTCACTGCACCCTCATTTGATCCTGGTCTTGGAGCTGGCCACCAAGCCAGCCTACTTATACTTCCAACCTCACCCCAGACACTCCATCACTCTGTTTGCATCAGGGCAGGGTAAACTCTCCAAGCCTGATTTTCCCTATCTGTAAAATGAGTATAGTGATTGCCTCTACCTCCCTGCGTTGGGAAACTACGTAAATCGCTTAGATGGAGCCTGGTATACAGGAAGTGTTACGTACAGGCTAGATTTTTTTTTTTTTTTTTTTTTTTAACCACCTCTCTGCAAACTATTTTTCATTTAAGTCCAGGATCCAAACTTGCCTCTTCCTAGCAGCCTTCCTGGACTGGCCCACCTGACTCTGTTTTCAAATGTTCCTCAGAGCCAGCTTGCCCTGAGTGCTTGGCATGGGAAACACAGGCTTTAGCTTCATTCTTAAGTTGGAGAAGGTTAGCCAGGCTGCTTTCCTGAGCTCCTCGCCAGTGCAGGAAGGGAAAGGCAGAGTGAAAAACACTGGAGGCTCCTGGAGTCCTCCCCCACCCCAGTCTGCCTGACTCTCTAGCAGCCACTGCCATTTCCAGCTGGGACCTGAAGCCCCCTGGGGCTGGGCCGGGAGGGTGGGGAGGCAGGCTCCCAGGGGGAGGGGCACCTGGGCAGCAGGAGCAGCAGCTAGAGAAGAAGTTGCTGCTCCAGGAGCGGGAGCCGAAGGATGATTCAGAAGGTGATTTATAGACGGAAGGCAGAAAGCTTGGCTCCTGGCAGAAGCCTGCTGCTTAATTACATTCTTTGGGGGTGGAGGTGTGTGTGGGGCAGCAGCAGAGGAGAGACTTCCACCTCCTTCCCATCCAGGCCTGTCCCTGTGCTGTTCCTATCTTCACCAGGGTCTCTTTCCCCTACTGTTCCAGAGAGAAGCCCCTGTTCCTAGCCAGAGGGTCTGGGTGGAGAAGGTGTCAGGAGAGTGGAGGCAAGAGGCCTTCTAGGTCTCCCCCGGGGAAATGTGGATAGGCTGGGCTGTGGATTGATACTGGGAAGATCACCGGGTCTGCACCCTGCTTCTAGGCAGGTGAATTGCTAACCCAGCCAGGCAGAAGGCTTCTGGCATCTTCCAAACTCCCTTCAAGTTCTCCACTTTTCTGTTGCCCTGCTGTCAGTGGACTACAGTGGACTGAGGGACTGGACCTCAGTTTCCAGCTAAGGGGCTAAACCCCAAGTCATTGGTAGTAGGTATCTCACATGAATACAGTGGCTCCCTTGGCCTACAGCGGTTCTGCAGGCAGGATCAGCCCTGTTGCCATGTGTACACTTCCTGAAGTGGCCTGGGCCAAGGTAGTGACGGTACTTTTTGGTTCTCATGCCACCTGCACTGTGCTGTGAAACCTAAAAGCTCCACTTGCTGTGTCTGGAAAGGTGTGGGGTGCACAGGAGTAAGGTCGCTGAGGCTGCCAGTATCAGTTTGTCTGTTTGCAGCTTGGTTAGTATAGCAGGAGGAGTTGGCAGGGGTCAGAATGGGGACACTAGACAGTTCTCTGGTTCCCCCTGAGGCAGGCCTTCTCAAAATGGCCTCATTATGTGCGTGGAGTAAATTCCAGAAATGTCAGGCACACCCATATGTCTCCAGGAAAGATGGGGACCCAGAAGTATGCTTGGGACAAGAGGGGCAGCCTGAGGGGTGGAGGTTTCGGGGCAGGGAGTCAGGACCTGAGACCTAGTTCTGCCATCAGTTATGGTGGGATATTAGGCAACTCCCAGGCACCCTGGCCCTGTGAAAGAGATTTGGACCTCCTCACTGAGCCTTCAGACCTCAGCCTCGGAGGCTGGATTGTGGGGTTCTGTGCTCACCTCCCTGGCCTCTGGGCGGGCTCTGAGCACAGGTGGGGATGCAGACCCAGTTCCTGACTTCCCCAGGTCTCTGTTGCTCCTCTGAGAACTGAACAGGAATAGCCTCCCCTCCCTACCTGCAGGGGTGAGAGCTTCAGCGGGGCAATCTGTTTGAAAGCACCTGGAAGAGGGTCAGTTCTTTCCAGAGAAGTTTACCGTCCCTGCTTCCTGGAAGAGAGGCCCCTGGCCCTTGCCCAGAGAGGGTGCTAGGAAAACCTCCCTAGGCCTCTCTAAGCCTCTGAGCTTAAAGAGTTGGTTTTTTAGCAGCATAGTAAGGAGTGGGGTTGGACATGGGAATTCTCTTGGGGTTGGATAGTGAACTCCCTGCAGGAACAGAGCAGAGGCATCAAATTTGAGGGTGAGCCTGGGGCTGTGGTCCTGCTACCTAATCCAGAGCCCACAGACCCAATCTGGCTAAGCTAGGTATGAAGTGAGATTTCCAGCCAGGGACATGTGGTGGGAGAGGCAGGTAGCACAGAAGCTGAGGTGAAGGGGATCGCCAAGACATCAGGGGATTGAGGGCATCAGATCTCAATGGCCTGGATAAGGCCCAGCAAAGTGGGGTGGGGGGTGGGGGTCCAACTAGCTGGGCTGGAGAGACAGGGACGGAGTGTGCAGCTGAGTGTTGGTGAGGGGGTTGGGAGCAATAGGATCCAGGCCCAGGTCCAGCGGGAGGGCTGTTCTGCAAATCCTGCCCCTGAGCAGAGACCACTTACCTGGCAGCTGGGTGGGGAGAAAAAGCAAACAGGGCCCTTTAAGAATACAAATGGGGCCTGTGACATGTGAATGAGCAAGAGCTGTGCTACCCAGCCAGTTCTACTTATTTATTTATTTATTTTTATTCAGGACTGGGGTTTGAACTCATGACCTTGCACTTGCCAGGCAGGTACTTGTGCCACGGCAGTTCTACTTTTTAAAAATACTTATTTATTCATTTGATATAGGGTCTCACTATGCAGTTCAGACTCATAGTGATCCTCCTGTCTTAGCCTCCACAGTGCTGGAATTACAGGTGTGTGCCACCAAGCCCAGTTTGGGAGCGGGTGCAGCATGTGGTACCAGGGATTGAACTCAGGTCCTTGGGCTTTCCAGGCAGAGGCTTAGACAGCTGAGCTATCTCCCTAGCCCCCTAGCCAGTACTAAAACAAGGATTTCTGAGGGAGCTGTTCCCCTGCTCTAAAACCCTTTTTTTTTCCTTTGTAGTACTGGAGATTAAATTTACAACCCTGTGCTTGCCAGACAAGCACTTATTCTACTCAGCTATCTTCCTGGCCCCTAAAACCTTCTATGGCTCCCTACTTCTTGCCTGGCACTGACGCTTCTTGTGATTTTTCCTGTATCTTCCTATTTATTTGTGCCTTTCCTAATCCCTCCAAGCCCCCAACATCCCACCTTTGAATATGTGTCGCTGCCCTTATTGGCTCAAGTCATGTGATGGACAGCCCTGGACTGCAGAGACATGAGACCCTTGACTGGCACATGCTGCTGTCCCTGAAGCTGCAATATTTCTGTTCTGTGATCTCAGTTCTCCTGTGCCTCCTTTCCCATTTACAGGTGTTTTCCGTTTGTACATTTCTTATTTTCCACATTCACAAGCTCACACCATGCTTGGGTGTCTATGGCTGTAGTTTGAGCACTCCAGGTGACAGAACTATTTCTCTAGCAGGACCAGGTCACTGTTTTTCTTTATTATGTGCTACATGCTGGTTTCCATAGAGATGTCAAGATCTAAACCTAATTCTCCCCATTTCTTGCAGTCCTGTCACACAGCCTGCACATGGTGGAGGGACGCTGTCTGGGGCCCTCGGGCCTAAAACCTCAGGCTCAAAAGTGGCCTTTTGGTCTAGCATAAGAGCTCGCTCATTTATACAGCATTCTGTTCCCCACTGATGGTGTAGAGCAGGAATACACTTGACCATCACCTTGCAGAGCTCACAGGTGCTGTTTATATGCCTCTGGGAACCCGTGAGTTGGAGATATCACCAGTTAGTGACAAGCCTTCCATGTGTTGGGCTGCAATGGCACCACACGAGCATTGTGTCGCCTTTGGACTGATGGTAGGGTGACCTTGGTCAAATTGCTATTTCCTGGGCTTCAGTTTGCTTACCTGTTGAACAGGAAGGTAAGGTAGCTGGCCTGTACTGTTACTTACACCCATAAGCCTCTCACTGTACTCAGTGCTTTTTGCCACCTGCCATCTCTCCTCCATCACCTGTGTGCCAGAAAACAGATGGACAGAATCTTCTCTCTTATCCAAGTTCAGTTTCTCTTTTATTGTCTCTGGCTTTATTTCTTCGTGAGGAAAATCTTTGCACCTATATTGACCTTCACAGGTCAACTTGTCTTCTGCTCACCTGATCTTGCTTTTCAGTTTTCATTTTGTTATTTAATCTCATGTGTTTGTGTCAGAAACTCCTCAGAGACAGATGGCATGCCTTGCAATGGTTGTATTCTCACTGCCTGGCCCGTACATAGTAGATGCTTAGTAAATATTTGTGGCCTTTAGGGTAAACATTCGCCACCTCCTTAGTCAGATCCTTTCTGGAAAGAGTCAAGACACATATAAAATAAAAAGAAAAATAAGTACTGCTCTATCAAGTTTAACAGTTTTGGTTTGAGAGAATTACAAACAGGTTCTTTGTTTAAATTTTTCTTCCCTCTCCTCCCCTCCCCTC
>PVJA010040797.1:0-18286 GCA_004027025.1 Myocastor coypus | reverse complement strand
AAAAAAAAAAAAAAGGCCCAGCGGGATGGCTCAGTGGTCTAAAGCGCCTGCTTGGGAAAGCTTGGGCGGCTTGAAGAACTGCGGTTCGATCCCCGGTACCACATGCTGCGCCAGCCCTACCCTCAGAGCGCGGGCTGAGCCGGCCATAAAAATGAGTGAATAAACAAAGGTTCTGAAAAGAGAAAAAATAAAAAAATAAAAAAATAAATAAAAAAGAAGCCTGGCGTGGTGGCACACGCCTGCAATCCCAGCACTCGGGAGGCTGAGGCAGGAGGATCACTGCGAGTTCGAGACCAGCCTGGGCTACAAAAGTGAGCTCAAGGCCAGCCTGAGCTGCATAGCAAGACCCTGTCTCAAAAAGACAAAAAAAAAGAAAAAAAAAAAAAAAGAATCTGGCCTTTACTGAAACACAAAATACACTTGCTAAGTGGTGTCAGAAGTTCTCAGTGTACTGGCAGGGGAATTGGCAGGGCGTCAAAAGAGTACGTGATGAGGTGTGGGTGTGCAGAGAGACCCAGGGCCTCAATTAGTACCTAATTAGTAAAGATCCTAATCAGTCCAGACCTGGGAAAGCCAGGGCAGGAAGTGGGAGACGGGGTTCCGCAGTGCATCAGGAAAGGGGCTCCCTGTGGACGCCACCTGACCCGGGTAATATTTTCATTTCCTTAACATCTAATTAATCATAAAGAAAAAAAAATTAATCATAAAGGTACAAAGTGGAGCCACAGATGTCAGCAAAGAGGCAACAGATTTTACATTTAAGGGGCTGGGGAGATAGCTCTGAGGCACAAGTGCCTGACTGGAAAGTGCAAGGTCATGAGTTTGAACCCTGGTCCGCAAAAAAAAAAAAAAAAAAAAAAAAGATTTTACATTTATTCATTCACTTGTCTGAGATAGAGTCTTGCTGTATAGTTCAGGCCAACCTCGAAATCAAGATGATCCTCCTGCCTCAGCCTCCTGAGTGCTGGTATTACAGGTGGGCACCACCTTCCCCTGCCTATTTATTCATCCTTGAGACTAGATCTCAAGTTCTCTGCTCAAGCTACCATGCTGTTAAGGACAGGGTCTGAGGTAGAAACCTGAATCCACCCTACCAGCAAAATTAATTTGTAGGCTGACTCTCATGACAGGAAAAGAACTGTGAGCACGTGCCAGTAACAGGCACAAAGGGGTTTATTAGGCTGAGATTTTTTTTTTTCTTGTTTCAGAACTTTTTAAAAAAAATTTTAAAATTTTATTTATTTACTTATTTTCTTGTTTCAGAACCTTTGCTTATTCACTCATTTTTATGGCCGGCTCAGCCTTCCCCGACGACAGGGCTGGCACAGCATGTGGTGCCGGGGATCGTACCGCGGTCCCTGAAGCCGCCCAAGCTTTCCCAAGCAGGTACTTTAGACCACTGAGCCATCCCGCCGGGCCCCCTTAAATTTTTTAGAATTTTTTATTTTTATTTTATTTATTTTTTTCTTGTTTCAGAACTTTTTGTTTGTTTATTTATTTATTTTTCTGGCCGGCTCAGCCTGCCCCGAGGGCAGGGCTGGCGCAGCATGTGGTGCCGGGGATAGAACCGCGGTCCTTGCAGCCGCCTAAGCTTTTCTCAGCAGGCTCTTTAGACGACTGAGCCATCCTGCCTCCCCCCACCCCCTTAAATTTTTTAAAAGAAAAAAAATTTTAAAGAATTTATTTTTTTCTTGTTTCAGAACTTTTGGTTATTTATTTATTTATTTATTTTTTGTCTTTTTGAGACAGGGTCTCACTATGCAGTTCAGGCTGGCCTTGAGCTCACTTTTGTAGCCCAGGCTGGTCTCGAACTCGCATCAATCCTCCTGCCTCAGCCTCCCGAGGGCTGGGATTAGAGGCGTGAGCCACCATGCCCGGCTTATTTATTTATTTTTATGGCCGGCTCAGCCTGCCCTGAGGGCAGGGCTGGCGCAGCATGTGGTGCCAGGGATCGAACTGTGGTCCCTGCAGCCGCCTAAGCTTTCCTAAGCAGGCGCTTTAGACCACTGAGCCATCCTGCCGGGCCCATTGAGCTCACTTTTGTAGCCCAGGTTGGTCTCGAACTCGCACTGATCCTCCTGCCTCAGCCTCCTGAGTGCTGGGATTACAGGCGTGCGCCACCACGCCTGGCTGGCTTCCTTATTTCTCACGTATTCTGTACACACGTACACACGTACACACACACACACACACACACACACACACACACACACCCATATGACTTATCGGTTCTGGGCAGTAACCCTAGGGACCAGGCCTGCCTAGCACAAGCCAGATGCGCATTCAATTCCAATGACGGGCTCTTCCAGAGTGAAGGCAGGAGCGAAGCGTTAGCGCCGAGAGGCGGCGACAGAAATGGAAACGCGTTCGGGAGCGCTCCTGCGAGATTTGAGCTCGCTCGGACACCGTAGCGCCGAGGTGAAACTAGAGCAACCGCTTCCGGCTTCGCTTCGGTACCGGACGGCGCGGGGGCGTTGAAACTCGAGTCCGAGGTGGTTCGCCGGCTTCGACCGGGCTGCGGGCCTCAGGCCGGCCGGGTGTCCACGAGGGCCGTTCGCCCGCCGCGAGGGGGCGGCGGCCATGGCCACGCCGGCGGCGCTGGAGCGCTGGGTGCAGGAGGAGCTGCACTCCGTGCTGGGGCTGAGCGAGCGGCATGTGGCCCAGTTCCTCATCGGAACCGCGGAGCGCTGCGCTTCGGCCGAGGAGTTCGTGCAGCGCCTGCGGGACACCGACACCTTGGACCTGGACGGGCCGGCGCGGGACTTCGCGCTGCGGCTGTGGAACAAGGTGCGGGCGCGGGCGGGTGGCGACCTGGGCCGGGAGAACTCGGCGGGGCGTCCGTTGCGCGGAGGGGGCCGGAAGTCCGAGCACCGGGCCAGGCGCTGCGGGGCAGTGCGTCCGGCTTCACCCAGGACCCTTGTTACGCGCATATTCCGAGTCGGTGGCGACGCTACTGCCCTTGCGCCTTCTCCCTGAACTAAGACCTCGGCCCTTGGTTTACTTTTTATGTTTGTGTTAACTATGTATGTTATGGCCGGCTCAGCCTGTCCTAGGGTGGGGCTGACACAGCATGTGGTGCCGGGGATCGAACCGCGGCCCCTGTGGTTGCCTAAGCAGGTGCTTTAGACCGCTGAGCCATCTCACCAGCCCCTTTACTTTTTTTTTTTTTTTTTTTTTTGTCTTTTTGAGACAGGGTCTCACTGTGCAGCTCAGGCTGGCTTTGAGCTCACTTTTGTAGCCCAGGCTGGTCTCGAACTCACAACGATCCTCCTGCCTCAGCCTCCCAAGTGCTGGGATTACAGGCGTGAGCCACCACGCCCGGCAAGCCCCTTTACTTTTTATGTCGAGGCTGAGTCTCGCCAAATTGCCCAAGCTGGGCTTGAATGTGTGATCATCTTGCCTCAGTTTCCCACACTGCTGAGTTTACAGCCATATACTACCACATGTAGCGCTTTTTTTTTCCCCCCATTTTTTTGAGACAGGGTCTCACTGTGTAGTCCAGACTGACTTTGAACTCACCATGTAGCCCAGGCTCACCTGAAACATGACGATCCTGCTGCCATAGCCTTCCAATTGGCATTACCAGCATGTGCCACCGTGTCTAGCGTTGGTACAGTTTCCAGGTGATACAGACAATCCACAGAGCAGACTCTGAATAGCAAGATGTGAGAGACTTTGAAGGTGAGGGCGGGGCTGTGGAGCGCTGGGAGCAGTGTGATCAGGCTGTGCAGGGCCGCAGGCTCTGGAATTCGACAGGTGGAGAATGGTGAAGGAGAGTACAAGAGGTGAGCCCCGGGTGGGTGGGTGGGTGGACGGGGCTGCCTTTCCTGGCCCGCCTTCACCCACCTGCCAGGGGCAGCCTTAGGAACTAGTGCTCAGGGGAGCACGGGGAGCCTGGCCATGCTGCCCCTGCAGTGCCTGATGAGTGGTAAAGTAGCATGAGGGCCTAGGCCTAACACACTCTTGGCCCTGGGTTCAGAAAAGTCAGAGAGTTCCCTGAGGACTAGGGCTGTTCTGTCTCTGTTCACCATCAAAACCTGTCCCTGGGCTCCGGTGTCGCGTTGCAGGCAGCCTTAGTGTGCATCTGTTATCCCAGCCACTCAGGAGCTGAGGCAGAAGAATCACTGATTTGGGACCAGCGTGGTCCACTTAGTCAGATTGTGTTTCAAAATAAAATGAAAAGACGGGGCCTGGTGGGATGGCTCAGTGGTCTAAAGCGCCTGCATGGGAAGGCTTGGGCGGCTTCAGGGACCGCGGTTCGATCCCCGGCACCACATGCTGCGCCAGCCCTACCCTCGGGGCGGGCTGAGCCAGCCATAAAAAAAATGAGTGAATAAACAAAATAAAATGAAAAGGCCTGAGGATGTGTTGTCTTGGTACAGCACGCCTAGCTTTTGCGAGGCCCTGGATCCAACCCCCATTGTTGGCTAAACGTCTTTATTTATTTTTTTTTTTTGCAAGATAACCCTTGTAGGGGCCCGGCCGGATGGCTCAGTGGTCTAAAGCGCCTGCTTGGGAAAGTTTGGGCGGCTTCAGGGACCGCGGTTCGATCCCCGGCACCACATGCTGCGCCAGCCTTGCCCTCGGGGCGGGCTGAGCTGGCCATAAAAAAAATAAATTAATAAACAAAAGTTCGGAAACAAGAAAATAAAATAAAATAAATCTTTTTTTTTTTTTTTTTGTCTTTTTGAGACAGGGTCTCGCCATGCAGTTGAGGCTGGTCCTGCGCTCGCTTTTGTAGCCCAGGCTGGTCTCGAACTCGCACCAATCCTCCTGCCTCAGCCTCCCAAGTGCTGGGATTACAGGCGTGAGCCACCACGCCCGGCTAATAAAATAAATCTTTAAAAAAAAAACAAAACAAAGATAACCGTTGTAAGGGCCGGTGAGATAGCTCAAGGGACTATCTGAGTGCCTGCTTGGCCCAGTGCAGGGACTGGTGGTACACATCTATACTCCCAGTGCTGGGCAGCCTGAAAACAGGAGGCTCACTGTGAGTGCCAGCTGCATAGTGAGGTCCTGTACCAAATACATAAAATAATAATAACAATAATGATACCCCATGTAGCACATCCTCCTTGGAGAAGAATGCCTTAATCCTTGGGAGGAACAGAGCCATGAGAAAGGCTGAACAACTGATAAGTGCATGTGAGAACGTGCACTCTGTGAGAGCAGGCATTCTGCTCTTTTGGCACGGGATATGTGCGACGGTGGAGCTGAGCCCCTCGCTGCACTGCCAGGGCGACTCCGGCCTGCAGGCTGTTGCCTGAGCCTCCGCACAGCTGCGGTTCCACTGTGCACTGTCCCACCCGGCCAAGGCAGGTTTCTGTGTCCTCTCTCCTGAACCTGTGATACCTCGCAATGGCTGAATGTGCAGTTGAGGAGCTGTGGAGCCCGCTTCAGCTGCTGTACCTGTACCTGCGGAGCGGTGGGGAAGGCAGGGACTGGAGCTGGCTGCAGCTCATGTCCCAGGATGGGGAGGAGCTCCGTGTGGGGCTGCGTCTGTCCGAGGCACTGAATTCAGTCCTCAGTGTCACTGGAATTTAAAAAAAAAAACACAAGCTAGGTGGAGGCAGGGGTCATAGCCTCTGTTCCCCCGCAGGTACCTCGAAAAGCAGCAGTAGAAAAGCCAACCCGGGCAGCAGAGCGGGAGGCCCGGGCCCTGCTGGAGAAGAGCCGGTCATATAGGCTGCTGGAAGACAGTGAAGACAGTGACGAGGCACCTGCGGGAAGGGCCGGGAGCAGCCCGCAGAAGAAACGTAGGAAGAGGAAGCATCTCAGGAAGAAACACAAGGAGGAGGAGGAGGAGGAGGAGGCGGCGGCTTCTGAGGGCGAGAAGAAGGCGTAAGTCAGAAGCCAGGGGACCGAGGCAGGCGGGGTGAAGGGCTACAAGCCTGGGCTGGGCCTGCACGATACCCTGGCCGGTCACATCTCATCCCGGTGTGGCTCAGGGGGAGCAGGCAGCAGGCTGAGAAGACACCAGAGTCCGAGGATGAGTGGGAGAGGACGGAGCGGGAGCGGCTCCAGGATCTGGAGGAGCGGGACGCCTTTGCTGAGCGGGTCCGGCAGCGGGACAGAGACCGGACTCGCAACGTGCTGGAGCGGTCAGATAAGAAGGTGCTGGGACCCTCTGCCGGTGACCCTGCTGCTCCCTGTGGAGGAGGACCCCTATGCGTTTAAGGTGGCCTCCGCTGTTACCACAGGGGACGTTAGTGGTGCCCACCCAGAGGGAGCAAGGAAGGCCCCTCCTGAGGATGCGGGTGCAGCCTTCACCCCTCATCTCCTTTCCCAGGCTTATGAGGAGGCTCAGAAGCGTCTCAAGATGGCTGAGGAAGACCGAAAAGCCATGGTGAGTCCCAGCAAGGGAGCCAAGGGCAGAAGCCCCAGGAAAAGACCTCATGGTGTGCTGAGGTGCTGAGTGGCACTGGGTCCGAAGGAGCTGGTGGCCGGCAGCTGAGGGGGCTGAGGGTGGATCTGGGATGGAGAAAGCAGGATCCCACCACAGAGGCTGCTTTATTCCCACGGACAGTGCAGAGCCAGCTTTCCCTGGCCCTGAGACTAGCAGGCAGGTATCCTCGGAGTAGCCGCAGGGCAGGGCAGGGCTTGGCCGTCCACCTCCCCAGCAAGGTGCTGCCATTCGGCTCTGCATGCCATCTCTAGACACCCTTATCCCTCAGTCTCCCGAGGAGTTCCCAAGTTGGTCGTCTTGCCGGGCAGGGACCTGGACTGGGTCATCATGGCATGAGGCTGGAGGGGGGGTGTTCTGAAGGCCTGGCCTTGACAAGTTGAACCACGTGTGATTGCCCAAATGTTCGAAACCTGAGGCTCTATCTTGGGTCTCTCCTGATCAGCGCCCTTCCTTTCCCACTCCGCAAGTGACAGGGTCTGCTGTGGCAGCCTGCGGGCGCTTTTGGCGCTGTCAGCCTGGATGCAGTCGGGCTCGCGCAGTGGCCTCTGGTCCTTCGGCCCGCTTGCTTGGTTTTGTGCATTCTCCCACACATTTAGCAGTGTCCTGCTTTTATTGTGTGGCATTGTGTTCTAATCTCTGTGTGTGCTTTAACCTGGGTCTAAAGCTTTTCTGGGCTCAGATTAAGCTGTTGAGGCGGGATCTCCTCTTGGGCAGTGATGGATGCCTTACGTGCAGCCCACTGGGACACACAGCTGTGCACCTGTTGGGACAGTGCCCTGGCTGTGCTTTTATCTCGTGGCTCTAGCAGCCATGGCCAAATCTTTTAAGTTGTGTGTGTGTGTGTGTGCATGTTACATTCAGCTACATCCCAGCCCCCAACACTTTACTTTCAGGCATAGCATCTCACTAAATTGCCCAGGTTACATTAGAACTTGCAATCGTACCTCAGAGTGTTGAGGTTATAGGCAATGTGCTGCTGTGTCTGGCTATTGCTCATATCTTAAAAAAAAAGAAATAATAATAATCACTGGATGGGCATGGTGATACACCCTTATAACCCCAGCACTTAACAGGTTCAAGCCAGAGGGTCACAAGTTCAAGGCCAACCCATACAGTGACTTGGTGAGATCCTTTCTCAAAATTAGAAGGGGGTTGGTTGTGGCTTAATGCAAAGCTCATGCATTTGAGGCCCAGGCACCGACCAAAAAGCCAGTCAGCCTGTTTGCTCCCATCCCACTAATTTGAAAAAAATAGAGCAAAAGCATACAAATAACTGCCCTGTGGATCAGTATCCAGGAGTGTCCCGCCTGCTCCCAGTGGGCCATGGGATGTGTCACTCTGGTCCTTCTCACCTTGGTGGGATCCCTCGGATGTGTGCAGGGCCCTGCTTCTCTAAAGGGACGGCCCGCATGTGCACCCCACCCCAGGTCCCAGAGCTGCGGAAGAAGTCCCGCCGCGAGTATCTGGCAAAGCGGGAGCGCGAGAAGCTGGAGGACCTGGAGGCCGAGCTGGCTGACGAGGAGTTCCTCTTTGGAGATGTGGAGCTGAGCCGCCATGAGCGGCGGGAGCTCAGGTACAAGCGTCGGGTGCGGGACCTGGCTCGCGAGTACCGGGCTGCCGGGGAGCAGGAAAAGCTGGAGGCCACCAACCGCTACCACATGCCGAAGGAGACCCGAGGACAGGTGAGGGGAGCAGCCCCGCATGGCAGGGCACCCCTCGCGGTGAGTGGCTGGTGACATGACCCAGCGGGCCGACCCTCCCTGCCCTCGCCTCTGCCTGTCCGCAGCCAGCCCGCCCCGTGGACCTGGTGGAGGAGGAGTCCGGGGCCCCTGGGGAGGAGCAGCGGCGCTGGGAGGAGGCGCGCCTGGGCGCGGCAGCTCTGAAGTTCGGGGCCCGGGATGCGGCCCCACAGGAGCCGCAGTACCAGCTGGTGCTAGAGGAGGAGGAGACCATCGAGTTCGTGCGTGCCACGCAGCTGCAGGGCGACGAGGTGAGCGGGTGCTCCCAGCCTGGGACCCGCGGGGACTGGCCGCCAGCGGGCTGCTCCAGGCCGGGCCTCACTGCCTGTCCTGCAGGAGCCCCCAGCCCCGGCCGCGACGGCGCAGGCGCAGCAGAAGGAGTGCATCCAGGCAGTGCGCCGCAGCCTCCCCGTGTTCCCCTTCCGGGAGGAGCTGCTGGCCGCCGTGGCTCAGCACCAGGTCCTCATCATCGAGGGTGAGACGGGCTCGGGGAAGACCACACAGATCCCGCAGTACCTCTTCGAGGAGGTATGGCCCTGCCGGTTGCGCTCTGCTTGCCTTCTCCATGCGAAATAAGGACCGTGCCCCTTTCCTGGAGGATCGTGTCCGCCCTTCCTGGTGGCGCTACTGCCAGGCAGGCTTTGCCGCCTTCAGGCTGAGGAGGGGCGGTCAGTGGGGTGCGTGGGTCTGCCTCTGCCCTGCCTCGCAGTGCAGCTGCCGCCTCTGCGCTGGCAGGAGAGGCCTTCCTTTCCTGTCCTTTGCCTTTCTTTCCCTCGCACTGCTGCTGCCTCTGCGCAGCTGCCCTGTCCCCGTCCTGCTCATGCCTAGCGGCACACGGTCCTTGTGGTCTTGAGCTCGGTCTGTTCCCGCCTCTCCCCATCTGCTTGGGCTCTGCAGCTAGGTGCCAGGGGACAGAGTTAGCAAGGAAACACCTTTCTCCTTCCTCACTCAGGGCTACACCAGGAAGGGCATGAAGATAGCCTGCACCCAGCCCCGCAGAGTGGCCGCCATGAGCGTGGCTGCCCGTGTGGCCCGAGAGATGGGTGTGAAGCTGGGGAATGAGGTGGGTTCTGGGGGGTGGAGGTGACCCCGCCACAGCTCCCTTGCAGGGCAGCAGCTCACGTTCGCTGGCCTGTGGTCTCCTTACTAGGTGGGCTACAGCATCCGCTTCGAGGACTGCACGTCGGAGCGCACAGTCCTGCGCTACATGACAGACGGGATGCTGCTGCGCGAGTTCCTCTCAGAGCCTGACCTGGCCAGCTACAGGTGGGAGGCTGAGCAGCCCGCCTCTCCTGCCGTGCGCCCGCACCCCCATCAGTCTCTTGTTTCTCCCAGCCATTGTCTTCAGTATCTGTCAGGCAGATGGTTGTGGAACAGCCTTGGGTCCCTGAGCTGGGACAGAGCCACCTGCCCTCGCACCTCCTTCTTGGTTCATTTTGAGGGTTCGGAGATCCAGGATAGCAGAGCAAGTGAGGTTGGGGGCCCCGTGTGCCACAAGCAGAGCGCTTGAGGGTGCTCAGGGGCCCTGGGGCTCAGTGTGGAGGAGAGTTCCAGGCATGGCCCAGGCCTGTGGGGACAGGTTTGGCCGGAGGCCCTTGGAGATGATGGGCTCAAGGCCAAGGCCTCGGGGGCAGGGGACTGGAGTGGTTGCCTGGTGCCCAGAACCCAGCCCTTGGTCCTCAGCCAAGCTTCAGGTTCCCTCTGTGACTGGCCGAGTGTGTATGGATCAGGGAAGGATGCGGGATAGGGTGCGGGGATGGGTGGTGTGTGCCTTGCCCTCCAGGGCTGGGAACTGAAGCCAGACCTTCACATGGAGCAGTATCTCCAAACGCTTTTTTTTTACTCAATGAGACAAGGGCTTGTTAAGTTGCCCAGATGAGATCTGGAGTTGCGTGCCATGCTGGCCCTGCCCCTGGGGCAAGCTAAGATGGCAGTTGTGGCTGGGCATGGTTACACACGCCTAAAGTCCCAGCACTTAGGAGGCTGTACATTAGGTCATTGCGAGTCGGATGTAGTAGTGCGACCCGGAACACCCTGTAGACCCTTCTCTAAAATACAAAAAAAAAAAAAATGGGGCCCAGCGGGATGGCTCAGTCAGTGGTCTATAAAGCGCCTGCTTGGGAAAACTTGGGCGGCTTCAGGGACCGAGGTTCTATCCCCGGCACCACATGCTGCGCCGGCCCTGCCCTCAGGGTGGGCTGAGCCAGCCATAAAAATGAGTGAATAAACAAATAAAGGTTCTGAAACAAGAAAAAAATAAATAAATAAAATAAAATTATTAAAAAAGTAAAATAAAATACAAAAAAAAAAGATTCAGGTTTGGCTATCCTTGTACCTCAGTCTCCTAGGTACAGGGATTATAGGCTAGTACCAGTGTCCAGCTAGTAGGCTGTGACTTTGTGCCCTTCATTCTCTCGCCTGGATCGCCAAGACCCAAGTGAACTGGGCAGTCTGGTGCCTGGCTTTCTGGGCTCTTGTGTCACCTGAGGCCGTCACTGCCCAACAAGGTTGAGTGCACAAAGGTGGGGTGGGACTAAGTCCTTTGGTTTGGAGCCAGGGGAGGAGAGGGCCATATGCAGAGCTGAGGCGGGTGGGAGCTATGGGCACAAACTGGGCCGGCGCTGGCCCAAGGCAGGTGCTAGACGGATCCAAGGCCTTGGCCTGCCCCTTCCCTGGTCTCCAGCCTCTGTGCCCTGCTCAGCCCAGGCCAGGTAGGCACAGACCCCGCCTGCAGCTCTTCCCATGAGCCCTAGCCTGACAGCACCCGACTGGCGCGCAGTCCTGTGCGCGTCCCTCACCGCCACTGTCCCTTCCCCAGCGTGGTGATGGTGGATGAAGCGCACGAGCGGACTCTGCACACAGATGTTCTCTTCGGCTTGATCAAGGACGTTGCTCGCTTCCGGCCCGAGCTCAAGGTCCTGGTGGCCTCAGCCACACTGGACACTGCCAGATTTTCTACCTTCTTCGACGATGCTCCAGTCTTCCGAATCCCTGGCCGCAGGTTTCCCGTGGACATCTTTTATACCAAGGTGCACCTTTAGGAGAGGTGGGCTGTCTGCCTCCAACAAAATGGGGCCTTTGAGTTTGCTCAGGAGTGGAGCTGGGAGAGGAAGTCTCAAGGGGTGGGGCATCCCACGGGGGTCCCCCTTCTGTTCTCTTGGACAGAAGCTTTATTTTCCAATGAATACTCTATTTTTTTTTTTAAGAATTTTATTTTTTTCTTGTTTCAGAACCTTTATTTGTTTATTCACTCATTTTTATGGCCGGCTCAGCCCGCCCCAGGGCAGGGCTGGTGCAGCATGTGACGCCCGGGATCAAACCACGGTCCCTGAAGCCGCCCAAACTCTCCCAAGCAGGCGCTTTAGACCACTGAGCCATCCCGCTGGGCCCTAAATACTCTATTCTAAACCTCTGTCTTGTAAAAAATAAATAAGCAAATAAAATAAAGGGGTAGCAGCGGGGGTCCTGTTGAGTGGGGAGGAGTATCCTGGACATGTGGCCATTACCCATCTCTTATTCCCCTCAGGCCCCTGAGGCTGACTACCTGGAGGCTTGTGTGGTGTCAGTGCTGCAGATCCATGTGACTCAGCCCCCTGGGGACATCCTGGTGTTCCTGACAGGGCAGGTGTGTGGTGTGAGGCGAGGGGTGGTGGGTCCCAGGGAGATGGGGCCCCCTTGTGACCATGACCCTGGGTCTCTGGCCCAACCCAGGAAGAGATTGAGGCCGCCTGCGAGATGCTCCAGGATCGCTGCCGCCGCCTGGGCTCCAAAATCCGTGAGCTCCTGGTGCTGCCCATCTACGCCAATCTGCCCTCAGACATGCAGGCCCGCATCTTCCAGCCCACACCACCTGGGGCCCGCAAGGTCAGTGGAGAGACGCTCTGCCTGCCCTCCCAGGCAGGTGGTGAGGCAGAAGGTTTGTTGCTGACCCTGCCACAGACGTGATGGAAGAGCAGCTGGGCCTCACTGAGGGCTGGGGACATAACCCAGCAACGCTTGATGCCTTAGCGCGCCTGGGGCGTCAGCACTGCAGAGGTGCAGGGTGAGGTGGGCTCCGTGCCTGCCCTGTGGGAACACTTGAGCGAAACAGGCAGGCCTAGGCCGTGCTGGCGTGCGTGGGCGCGTGTACAAGGCACAGCACTACGGGACTGAAGCACTGGCCTCCTGGCCAGAGGGCTTGGACTTCTGCACAGTGGGTGGCAGTGGAGAACTGTGAGTGGAGAGAGGCGCGTTGGTAAGGAGCCGGGGCAGTGCATGCCTGGATAGACATGCCATGCCCCTCTGGTGCCAGGGTTGGTGGGGGCAGTGTCCCTGCTGAGCAGAGTCCTTCCCTTCTCATTGGCCTGGCTGTCCACAGAGGCTGTGACTACGCAAAGCCCTAGTGCAGAGTTGTAGCGGGAGCTGCCAAGAGCTGGGAACTGGTGGGATGGGCAAGAGCAGGACATCTGTAAGGCTTCAGCAGATGAGGAGCAGCAGGGATTAAGGCACTTGGCCGAGGGCTGCTCTCTGGAAAAGGGCAGGGAAGCCAGCCAGGAAGGCCACCAAGTGGGGGCTCTTATTGGGGTCCTGGATGACTCTGAGAGAGCTGTGGGCAGCTATCAGAAGCCTGGATAAGGAAAAAAAAAAAAAAAAAAAGCCTGGGTAGGAGGTAACAGCTTTATACTTTTAAAGGACAGACAGTTCAGGGTGCCCTGTGACAAAGGCTGGGAGAAGGAGTAGGAACTTGGACACCCAGCCTTCCATCTCAAAGTGGGGCCCCAGATGTCTCTGCCCCCTGGTCATAGTGACCCAAGGGCTGTCCCTCAGGTGGTGGTGGCAACAAACATTGCCGAGACTTCGCTCACCATTGAGGGAATCATCTACGTGCTCGACCCAGGCTTCTGTAAGCAGAAGAGCTACAACCCGCGGACCGGCATGGAGTCGCTCACAGTCACCCCCTGCAGCAAGGTGAGCCTGGTGTCCGCAGAGCTGGGCGGCCCCAGGGCCAGGCGCAGACACTGCCCTAACCATTGACTCGCCCCTGCCAGGCCTCTGCCAATCAGCGGGCCGGCCGGGCAGGCCGGGTGGCAGCAGGGAAATGCTTCCGCCTCTACACAGCTTGGGCCTACCAGCACGAGCTGGAGGAGACCACGGTGCCTGAGATCCAGAGGACCAGCCTGGGCAACGTCGTGCTGCTTCTCAAGAGTCTAGGTGACCAACCACCCGAACCTCAAGTTGGGCTGGAGTTGTTGGCCCTGCTTTGGCTCACCTGTCATTCCCACTGCCCCAGGGATCAGTGACCTGATGCACTTCGATTTTCTGGACCCCCCGCCGTATGAGACCCTGTTGCTGGCACTAGAGCAGCTGTATGCCCTGGGAGCCCTCAACCACCTTGGGGAGCTCACCACGGTAAGGGCCTGGTCTGGGACAGTGGGGTGGGGACGGGGGCCAGGAGAGCTGCCCTCACCTGCCTCTCCTCTCCTCAGTCTGGGCGGAAGATGGCAGAGCTGCCTGTGGACCCCATGCTGTCTAAGATGATCTTGGCCTCGGAGAAGTAAGCCTTGGCCTATACCTGGGCCGCTGTGTATGAGCTGGGTGGGCTTCGCGATATAAGTTATTGACTTGTTCCTGCCAGTTTGAATACCTTTTTGGTCTTTTTATATATATATAAAAAGTTACCCAGGGGGCTGGTGAGATAGCTCCATGGCACAAGTGCCTGTTTGGCAAGTGCAAGGTTGTGAGTTCAATCCCCAGTCCCGCAAAAAAAAAAAAAGTTACCCAATAAGACAGTCACGTAGCACTGGTGGTGAGACCTTCCAGTTATCCAGGATTCGGAAGCTGAGGGAGGACAATTGCAAGCCTAAGCCCAATGTGGGCAAGCTAGTTACTTAACAAACCCGTCTCACCAAGGAGGGTGGGGATGCATCTCAGTGCAGAGGCTCTCAGCTCAATCCCAGTTCCTCAAAAAAAAAAAGCAAAAGCAAGTTGCCAAGGACAGTGGCCAGGGATGGTGGTCAAGTTTCTGAGTCCCAGCTAGTTGGCAGGCTAACGCAGGAAGACTGCAAGTTCAAGGCCAGCCTGGGCAAATTAGTAGACTATCTCAAGAAAACAGACTCGGTAAAACAAAAATGAAGTAGCTGGGAGTGTAGCTCAAGCAGAAGGGGCTGAGGCTCACACTGTGTTACCCCAAGAGAAGACAAGTTACCTGCACCCCCTTCTGAATACATGGTCCTGGTCACCCAGTGCAGTGCAGGACTATTTATGTGGACTGTGCGTGGAGGGTGCTGCCCACTGGGACTCCTAACCCCCAGGGCTCCTGTCCTGTGGCTCTTGCTCTGTGCTCATCCTTTGCCTCTCCTGCTAGGTATAGCTGCTCTGAGGAGATTCTGACAGTGGCCGCCATGCTTTCTGTCAACAACTCCATCTTCTACCGGCCCAAGGACAAGGTTGTCCATGCTGACAACGCCCGTGTCAATTTCTTCCTGCCTGGTGGTGACCACCTGGTTCTGCTGAACGTGTACACACAGGTCCGCACTGGGTAAAGCGGGGCCGTGGGCCATGGGTGGCAACAGACCTGTCCAGTACTCAGGGCCTACTCCACCCACAGTGGGCCGAGAGCGGCTACTCCTCCCAGTGGTGCTACGAGAACTTTGTGCAGTTCCGCTCCATGCGCCGTGCACGGGATGTGCGGGAGCAGCTGGAGGGGCTCCTGGAGCGCGTGGAAGTTGGACTCAGCTCCTGTCAGGGCGACTACGTGCGTGTGCGTAAGGTCAGCACTGTGCTTCCTCGGGCTGTGACGCTTACTGAAGCGAAAGGCAGGGAGCTGAGCCTTTCCCACAGCCTCTCCCCGTCTCTAGGCCATCACTGCTGGCTACTTCTACCACACGGCACGACTTACGCGCAGCGGCTACCGCACGGTCAAGCAGCAGCAGACGGTGTTCATCCACCCCAACTCCTCCCTCTTTGAGCAGCAGCCACGCTGGCTGCTCTACCACGAACTTGTCTTGACCACCAAGGAGTTCATGCGACAGGTAGGGGACAGTGGCCCGCCCAAGCCTGATGTAGAATCAGCAGTCACTTGCTTAATGTCCAGTCAGATACCTGCTGACCAGTTTCCCTCCACCTCTCCTAAGGCTTAATGGTTGCTCATGGTCAGCTAGCTCTGTGTTCAAAGGCGTCAGTCCTGGCTTTTTTTCTTTTTTTTTTTTGTAGTACCACGGATTGACCTTGCACTTGCCAGGCAGGTGCTTATGCTGCTGAGCTGTCTCCATTAAGCCCCCCCAGTTATTCTCTGCACTGACTTCTGTGGCACAGCTCCCCATAGGACTTGACATAACTGCCACCCTAGCCCTGCAGTCAGTGCAAAGAGCCTTTGGCCACACACTTACGGTCCGGCATTGGCAGAGGGGCCCCTACCAGTCTCTCTCTTGCAGGTGCTGGAGATCGAGAGCAGCTGGCTTCTGGAAGTGGCTCCTCACTACTACAAGGCCAAGGAGCTGGAAGATCCCCATGCTAAGAAAATGCCCAAAAAGCTGGGCAAGACACGAGAAGAGCTAGGGTAGGGCAGGGGCTGTGCATGGAGCCAGCTGCAGCCCCTTTTCTTTGTATACATCATTTTAATATCAAATAAAATTATTTTTGGAATATAGTTTGTGGGCCTTTTTGGGGTCCAGAGAAAGCTTCCCTTTCACAACACTTAAATTTATTATGTACAAGTTAAATACACAGCAGCGTTACGGAGGGGGGTCCTGGCCCCGCTCCTCTGCACACGCAGCACAATCTTCAGGGCCGCCTGCTAGCCTCCCGCTCAGGCCTTGGGGCACGCGTGTAAGCTGGGTTCCCGCTCCAAAAGCCCCAGTGCCACCAGGGCACCCACCAGCAGCTTCTTCACAGGTGAGGTTGGCGAGTGTGTCGGCATCAGCTGTGGGGAGAAGGCAGGCCGCCCGGGGCTTGGGCACACACTCATTTGGCCCTCAATTTGCCCCTCCCGGGGCAAGACTCACCTTGTCCAGGTGATGCCTGCAGATGAGGCCTTTGGAATTCAGGTAGAAGGTGGAATAGGCATCATAGGTCCTGGGGAAGAGAGCCAAAGGCAGACCCAGAGCTTAAGCACCTGCTTCGAGGAGCCCCTACACTTTGCTGTAGTCATGTAGGGACTTGTGAAGAATCCCTGTTCATGTTACATCCTGAGCAACTACAGCAGTGGCTCCTGCATTTTTTAAACACCTGCAGGTGGTTGCACTATGTGCAAAGTTTGGGGCTGGGAAATTTCAGTGCTCACACACCACAGCAGAAGCGAACCTAGTCATTGGAGGCTACCCGCCAGACATGTACCTGGCACTTAGCTAGGGTGGTGAAGTTTACCTGGCACTTAGCTAGGTGGTGAAGTTTAATGAGGAGGCAACACCTGTGATTTGTTAGGGTCAGGTAACTGTGTGTGAAGAAACAGTTCAGAGCTCCCTGTGACCCAAATCTGTATCATTTAAGGTAGACTAAAACCCAATCCCTACCCTCATGTCGGGGAGGTCAAAGACTTGTCTGCGAGATGATCAGGTCAGGCGTGGGGAAGCACTTGCTGTGTGAACCTGGCCTTTTTACTGATTTTTTGTTTGTTTGTTTGTTTCCTTGTTGCCTTTCTGAGACAGGGTCTCACTGTGCAGTTCAGGCTGGCCTTGAGCTTACTTTGAAGCCCAGGCTGGTTTCAATTCACGAAGATCCTCCTGCCTTAGCCTCCCAAGTGTTGGGATTACAGGCATAGGCCACCGTGCCTGGCATTCATGGGTTCGTTCATTTATTCTGAGACAGGGTCTCGCTATGCAATCCGGGCTGGCCTTGTGCTCACTTATGTATGCCCCAGGCTGGTCTTAAACTCCCGAGGGCTGGGGACAAACTCGATCCTTGGGCTTGCCAGGTAGGTGCTTATGCCTCTCAGTTATCTCCCCAGGCCCGCCCCCCTTTTTTTTGTGTGACAAGCTCTTGCTCTGTAGCCTGGAACCCCTTCCCATTTCTTACTGGTAAAGCTCCACTTTGTCACGCTTGTAGAAACGCAAGAAGAGCATATGGACAGGAAGCCCTATGAGCCGCCACCGGGCCTGCAGGGTCCAGTTCTCTGGGTGGCGAGTCAGCTGGAGGACCTCTAGCCGGAGCTGTGCAAAGTAGTTCCAAGCCAGGAAGCGGCAGAGAGTCAGTGACAGAATGTACCACGACCGGCCCCTGGGAAGAAGGAATAGGAAAGAAGTCTCTTAAGAACAGAATAGGAGAGGCCAGGGAGATAGCTCAGTAGAATAAGCATTTGCCTGGCAAGTGTAAAGTCCTGAGTTCAATCGCCAGTACCACACACACACACACACACACACACACACACAAGAACAGAAGGGAAACCCAAACTGGCTTCTGTCTGAGGAATGGGGAGCAGGTGTATGAAACAGCCTGGGACCTCTGAGAAAAGGGTCGAGAAGCACTGGCTTGCCCAAGGCCCTTCCGGTGCCCCAACTCTCACTTGGTACGAATGTTCAGGATCTCATTGATGAATTCCACGTCCGATGAATACAAAGTATAGTCGTGGGAGTGAAGTAAGAGATTGGGAAGCTGGACAGAAGAAGATGGCGTCAATTTCATCACAAAGGAAAGATGTTCCTATTACTCTCTCCTACTTAGGTCCGCCTTAGCTCCCTCTGAAGGGAAGATCAATTCACCCCATCTTGTCCTATTATTATTTTTTTTTTTTTTGTCTTTTTGAGACAGGGTCTCAGTATGCAGTTGAGGCTGGCCTTGAGCTCACTTTTGTAGCTGAGGCTGGTCTCGAACTCACACCGATCCTCATGCCTCAGCCTCCCGAGTGCTGGGATTACAGGCATGTGCCACCACGCCCGGCAATTCACCCCATCTTAGCATACCTTAACTGAAATAACTTCCACAGCCCACCCAGTTCTATGCCTGCCTTGCAGTTCTAACAAATGCGACAGCAGATCATGCAAGTTCCAAGGATTACCTGCAAAACCTGCCCACTCGGTCGTCTCACCTCTTGCCGCAGCCTCTCATGCATAACCGCCAAGTGCTCCTCCATGCCAGGGTCTCCTGGCGTAGTAGCAGGGGCAGGGTGGGCAGTCCCATGTGCTTGGAAAGGCATCAAGGCCCCGGGATAGGGGCAGGGGGAGCCCTC
>PVJA010040796.1:0-18320 GCA_004027025.1 Myocastor coypus | reverse complement strand
GGGGGGGGGGGAGGGAAGGCAGCCCAAGGATCCTGACCCAGCGGTGCGACTTGGGTCTGGGCTGGAACAGGAAGTTAGCTGCAGTAACGCAGAGGCGGGGCAGAGGGGCGCAGGGAGCTTACCCGCGGCGGGCGCGCAGGCTCAGCTCCCAGCGGTGCGGTTTGGGTCTGGGCTGGAACAAGAAGTTAGTCGCGGGAACCTGAGTGCTACTTTAAATTTCATTCCTATATTATTTCTCAAGCAAAATATCCTCATCATAGGAAAAAAAGAGTCATAATATATTAGAGGGTATGTGACTGTTTTCTTCTTAATGTAATTACTGAAGTTCTATGTTCTGCCAGGTTATATATTATACCTTCTGTATGTGGACTGTCCTTGATATGCCAAGGAGTCACCAAGCATGTTAACAATAAACAGATAAGGAAATAACAATGAGGCTATGACAGGCCAAAACCAACACATTATTCACTTTTGATTTATTTCAAGCAAAAGTGTTCCCAACATGTGCTCACAGAACTAGACAAAGTACTGTATATTAGAACCTCAGGACTCTTAGCATTGATTTTCCTTGGTTATCATTTGTCCAAGAAGCGGTAAATCACATATTTAAAGAAAGGAAGTCACTGAATCTTCCAGAAATCATAGCCAGTCAATTTCTCTTCAGTGCAAAATAATGGGGTGGCAGGAGTGTGATGGAAAAACTAGTCTTCAAAAGCATCATGTGAGGGAATCCAGCTGTGCTTGTATAGTCTCTAGCTATGTATAAGGAAAATAAAATAAAACAGAAAGTTAGTGAAGAGGGAAGAAAATACCTATGAGCTGCTGTTTCAAAAAATGCAAATAAAAGGGAAAAAATGGCACTGGTAACTATACATATTAAATCTACTCAGCAATAAAATGGCACTTAGAATATTTTTATGTGAAGATGTTAGAACTTATGCTTGCCACTTTATTTTTCAAATTTGTAAAATAGAACTTCTAAAAACTATTTTAAGTATGTCCAGCTGTTTCATTTAAAATTATTACTACACAATAAGATTTTACAGTTGTGTGGGGGAGGTAATACATTTTCCTGAATTATAAAATAAGGATTTGGAAGGAAACATAGCAAACACACAAAGATAAGTTTTTAAGATCTGGCATCTTCATTTTCATGTTTCCTTTTACCCTTGGGCCCAGAAATTAAGGTATTTCACATGATCTATATTTGAAGTGTAGCTTCAAATATACAATGTATATTACCATTGTAGCTAGATATCATATAATGTACCACTTAACGCTTTATATTAAAGCAACAATCATATTGCCTTAATTAAAGCAAATTTCATTGTCTTTCTGATTTAGTTGTGTAAATTCTTTTCAAATTGGCTATGCTTCCAAAAGTGACATATACAAAAATTTTAAAGAACCTAGCTCCAAAATAGGGTTCACATTTAGAAATAAAAAAATTATAAAATGAAGGAAACATTAAGAAAATCCCTACATGCCAGAAAATTATTTTAAATATACAGACCTTGTTATAGAAATCAAACAATTCTTTGTGACTGAATTCCACAAGAACTTTCTCCAGGTTCTACAAATAAGAAAAATAATGGAAAAAATTTGTTAAATACAATTTACATTGCCTCTTTTCCTTCCACTAGTATCAGTATATGCCGTAATACTATTGAGGGGTTTCAAATCCTTTTGATACAGTCTAGGGAATCTCATGATCCCTATAATTCACAAATGCCCTTAATAACATTTCACTTTAGCAAAAGGTTTTCACTCTACAGGGACATCTGCTCTTTAAGTTGATTCACAAAGGTTAATAAAATACATAGCACCAAGAGAATAATTTTATTATCAAGACAGTATATGATCATCTTTCTCAGTAGTCCATCTGAAATCTAGTAAATACCATTGCATAAAGACACTGAAAGGGCTGGGGATATAGCTCAGCATCACAATCACCAGACTGGCAAGTGCTAGATCCTGAGTTCAATTCCCAATACCCAAAAGAAAAAAAAATGATACTGGATTGGACACATCCAGACATTAATGTTTGGTTGCTGGCTTTAAGCACTAATCTCACAGTTAGGGTCTTTAAATGCCGACAATATACTGCCTCAGCAAAAGTTAACAATGAACATATTTTGATATTTTGAAAGCCAGGACTTAACATACTCTGTTTCAAGTCACACGCATTCAAGAAACTTTCCTGAGTGCAATGGTTGGTAAGTAATAATATCAAGCATGTATGTATGATGTGGTTACACTAACCCCAACCTAACTGAACTTATCCTGCTTCAGTTGATCTATAATCTGAAGAAACAATTAGAACCTTGCCTAAGACTGACAAAATGTATTTAATTTACTCATGGTTTATCTGGAGAGTGAAAGTTCATGAACACGGAATACAAGGAATGTTTTCCTATTACTCTTTCCTATTACTCTTGTGCTCACATGGCATAAAATGGGCACAACAAAGAAGTTAAAAATTGCTTTAATAGGGGTTACTTCATGCACTTGATCATGGTCATTTCCAAGATCATATTAACTCTAGCTTTCAGTTTCGATAGTATTACTCTTTTGTCCGATATGTTTTAATGATTTCCATTTCTGTTGACAAAGCCAACATTTTCAAACCAACTAACCCTAGGAAAGTAATGTGCTGTGTTCAGAAATAGCATTTTCATTCTTATGAAGCCTAACACAGCATCAAAGTTCACATCTGTTTTCTCACATTCATCCATCCATCCACCCATCCATCCATGTATGGAAGCTTTATAAATTAAGAAGCATTCAACTCTTAAGCCTAATCCTTTAGGAAAGATATAAAATTAGGAAGGTTACAAGCTGTATTAGAAAAATTAGGTATATTAGAAAATACCTGATCAGTGCATTGTCATTAGACTTCCAACATTTTAATCAGCATTATCTACCTAAGTCCTTCCATAGAGGGAGATAACAGACTCAGGTTTACCCCTAAGCTCTAGGGAAGGCAAGACAAGTTCACTATACTCATCTATGCCAAAAGTTAGGAAGGAAAGTTGAATCATTATGTTAACAATTTGCTGGAAGTTAGTCAAGCTAGGTTGTTTACTACATTTTGCTTTGCCTTATCTCAAAATGAGAATGCCAGATTTCAACTGTGAGGTTCTAGGCACCTGGGTCATTGTGAAACCAAGAGATTCCAATGAAAAGGGGGATGTTATGGTTTATGTCTAGTTGTCCCCCCAGAGCCTCATGAGTCAGGGGGCGGGCACTTCTAGAGTTTGAAACTTGATCCATGATCCCTGGGGTTATGGGTTTTAGTACTGATGGAATTATGAGTCTCAGTACTTCTGGGATTATGGGTGTAGCCTAAGGCAGAGGCTGAGGTGGAGAGCCTGAATGGAATATAAAGAGAGACAGAGAGACAGACTAGAGCTGTTGCTCTGCTGCCCTGTTTGGTTGGCTACCTCTGTCACCATTTTGTTGCTGTTCCTCTGCCATGAACTGGATGCTCTCTGCCCTGTTCCACTCAGCCTTGGGCCAGCCGAATATGGACTGAAACCTTCACAAACTGTGAGCTAAATAAACCTTTCCTTCCTTCATTTTGAGTGTCAGGTATTTGTCCCAGCAACGAGTAAAAAGTAACTAAGACAGGGGAGGAGGCATTTTGTAGCATTCAGTGCATGTGTGTGCTTCTCCTTTTATGTGTTATACTGAAGCAGCCAGGAAGGAAAGGCTACATACCAGGGCTCATCCTTGAACACAGAATAAAAGAATAAAACATGTCTTCAATGTGCTGGATTCACCTGGGACTGTTAAAGAAACTGGAGTTACTCCTTTGCTTCACTAGGAGCACTCACAGGACCAGCACCAGATTTTGAAAGGCTCTGAAAACAGGGGAGCTGAGTGTCAAAGCTGGTTTTGTGACTAATTCCAGGAAAGTCAGGTAGCAAGAAAAGTTTGAGAGGTCCTAGGATCCCTAGCTGAGTTGACTGGTAAGGGTCTGCCCCAACACAAAGCCAGTATATTAAAACTGAGAAAGGTGACTATTTATAAAAGCACCTAAGTTCCATGAAAAATGACAATAAAACATGGCCTAATAGAATGAACAAAATGAAATGAAAATATAAATTTAAAGAGCCCAAGAATTTCAACTATGAAAATCTAAAGAGAACCACACCAATATATAATCAAACTGTCTGAAGTTCTTTACAGAGTCTTAAAAATAACAAAAGCAGTGCACTACATTCAAAGGAACATATACATAAAAATATCCCACAAAAATTATGAACTACCTAACAAAAATTTAAAATAATCATCATAAAGATGCTCAATGAGTTAAAAGAAAAAATACAGGGGCCCAGCAGGCAGGCTCAGTGGTCTAAAGTGCCTGCTTAGGAAAGCTTGGGCAGCTGCAGGGACCGTGGTTCAATCCCCAGCACCACATGCTGTACCAGCCCTGCCCTCAGGGCAGGCTCAGCTGGCCATAAAACAAACAAACAAACAAACAAAAGTTCTGAAACAAGAATAAATTAAAATTAGAAAAAGAAAAAAATACACACACATTCATATTATTAAACTCGGTAAGATCATGTATGAACAAAATGTAAATAACAAAGAGAAAAAAACTACTAAAAAATATTCGGGACCTTAAAAAATAGAAAAACTGAACTGGAAGACTCATTAGAGAGATTAAAAAACTGATTTAACTAGAAAGAATAGAGAATCAATGAATTTTCAATAGCAAGTCAGTTGAAATCACCAAGTCACAGGAATAAAAACGGAAAGATGAAAAGCAAAGAAGGCCTAAAGAACTTCCTTAGGGGACAACAGCAAGTAGATCAGTTGTGCATTATGAAGATCACAGGAGGGAAAGACAAAAGTAAGGAACTAAGAGCAAATACAGGGGCATACAGGTTACTTGAAATAATAATGGCTGCATACTCCTCAAATTTGTGGCTACACATGAACATATAAGTTTAAGAGCCCAAAAATTTCAACTATGAAAATCTAAAGAGAACCACACCAAGATATAATCAAACTGTCTGAAGTCCTTTACAGAGCCTTAAAAATAACAAAAGTGATGCACCACATTCAAAGGAATGTATACACAAGATTAACAGCAGATCTAAAGGAGAAAATTGGGCAGGCCCAATAGCTTGATAGCTCGGCAGATTAAAGCACCTGCTTAGGCAGAGCTCAGCAGCTAGGGTTTGATCCTCAGAGTGTCACGCTGGCCCTGCCCCTCGGGGTGCATTGAGATGGTGACTGAGACTGGGCATGGTGGCATGTGCCTGTAATCTGAGCACTTGGGAGGCTGAAAACAGGAGGATCACTACAAGTTCAATCTGTGTAGTAAGACCCTGTAGAACCTGTACTAAAAAACATTTTAAAAAGTATAGTTTCAGGCATGCTTAGTTTGATAGGTCTATGAGATCCCCTCAAAAGATAAGAAATAAGTCTTAAAAGCTAAACAGAAATTTAGATATACTTTGGGAATCACTGATATATTGATGGTGCTTAAAACCACAGAAGTAGTATGAGGCTAATGCTAAGACCAAAACAACTATAATAGGTATTCAATAACTGTTTAGCAGTTTTCTACTTTTTGAAATGTATCCTGGATACCTACTACATTATAAAATACATCAGTAAGTTATACACAAACAATAAAAGTGGGTGGCTTATTTCTAAATATGGCTTCAATATTCCATTTTCCTGTAAAACACATTAAAGCCATAATAACATTGTTAATTCAACATATAGACTGGAAGATAGGCTGTCTCTTATGCTTTGTGTATATGAAATTACAAGAAAGAATTCATTTAGAAAATTCATTTCTTATATTGTCTAAGCTAATCTCATGTATGAGCACTGAATTCATATTTCTGTACTTGATGTGAAGAATACTGCAAAGAGAAAATTAATGTATAAAGAATAATATTCTGCCAGTGTCTTAAGATGTTCTTGTTCATCCACATCTTTTTATTTCTAATTTGTAATCTTATCTATAAGCACCTGGACAATGTTCTAATACTCCTTAGCAAAATTCCCATGGAAATAGAATTTAGTAAGGTCTACAGAAAGGTCCGAATTGGTGAAAGCTGATGCTAAAAATATCTTTTGCTTTTCCACTAGTTAGAAATTAGGAGCACAAATATGTTTTTCAAGAAGAGAAATGCACTAACCTTGTCACAAATTATCCACACAGAAATGTCCTCTAAATAAATATAAGCTAGATAAGATACCATGTTTACATTGCTTGGCTTTTACATTGAAATTGTATCTGGTAATTAGAAATAACACAATTATCCTTTCACTTAGAAAATCAAGAGGTAGAATATTCCAGTAAAAAATAACTACTAATCTCTTTTCCAGAAAGTTTTCTTTTCAGTTGTATACGTGATAGGCAGAGATAAAACTCAGTATCTTAAGTCCTACTGAATAGACTTATTAAATCAAAATAATTTGGTACTATTTATTAAATAATTGTCTATAGATTATATTTTTCATACATACAATTGTAGACAACTATAAATATGGCACAACATCTATTGGTTGACTAAGTATTATTATAAAAATTATGAGATATAACTTCAATTTTCACCTAGACAGATTAAACTATGACACTCTATTCACAAGCAGAAGGGTTAGCTATTTCTATCACCCACAATATTTAATCTTTTATAAACTTTTAAATAATACTAGGTTCTGTACACAATGCTCATGATACAAAGATGGGTAAGCTAGGAGAAGAAATCTATTTTTGACCATAGAAAAGGTCCGTCTCTGTGTTGGTTGTCTTTTGCAACTAAGCTTAATATGAAAAGGATACCATGGGACTGTAAGGAAGGGGTCATTTTACCACCAGTCAGATGCATGAAATCATTCTGAACAATGAAAAGGGTAATAATTATCAAGCTAGCTCTGATTCAAAGGATGCCAGTTAAAAATGTACAGGCAAAGCTTCCTAGGGAGAAAGACAGGAACAAATCTCTACTGTTCTGTAAGGTAGCTTGATCATATCATTTCCTAAGACTAGTTTTAGTTCTATAACTCAAAGATGTTACAAGGTACACCTATGTAGGCAAATTCACTACCTAGTGAACTGAGGTAGCTAGAACCATAAAATGTCAGTAAGTGTTTCAGCAATAACTTCACTCAACCTTTTTTTTCAGATGAGGAAATTGGTGCTCACAAAGGCAAAACAACACATAAAGAAGTAGACTTGTGTTTTCTACTGCATCACTATGGCAGTTTAAGACTACTGCAACACTTTCTTTTTATATCAAAATAATTTAGAGGAAAAATATTTCCTCCCCCTTGTGAATATGCAGTTAGTTCTATTCTGTAACTCACTAAACACAGAAAAATACAAAGGCTATGCGGAGGAAAAAGTTTTGGTAAATGGAGCTGATGAAGTATGAAATTGTCTTAAGTAACAAGAAGTATAATAATAAGGCTAAAGACTTTCAAAAATTTTCTGAAAAAATATAATCACATCTAATGTCTTGCTACATTAATAAAAGCAAAGAAGAACCACTATGAAAATTCACTAAGTTAATATAGTTAGGTTTAAAATTCTACTTCCAAACAAACAAATAAAAACTGTTAGCTCAATGAATATACCATACAATACAGAAACAGAGCAAGAAAAACAATCACTTTATATGAATATAGAGCTGATTTCTCTTGTTCCTTTAAGGTCCACTTTTCCAAAAGCTTTTCATTTAAATATTCCTCGAACAGCGTCCAAAAACTCACAGGCCTGGCTGTGCCCCATGAGGTGTCAATGAGCAAACTGAAAACCCTTTGAGAGTCTATGAAACTTAATAAAAGTTACAAAAAAATCTATCTGTGACAAATACGTGGGATATAAACCACATGAGGCATTTTTTCCAAGATTAAATCCACTGTGTGCAATAAGCCCCAGATTCAATTTGTTGATGCAGAAATAAATCACTCAGGCACCAAGAACTCCAGACAAGGCAACTTTCCTTCTGCAGAAAGAGGCAAACCCAGCCCAGCAATGAGGTAACACACAGAGAGGCAGAGCAGGTTTTTCTATTCTAAACATGCAAACAGCAACTGACCTTCTCCCCATTGGCTGGCAGTTTACAATCCATCCTGACTTACTAGTTGTGAAGGGAGCACCTAAAGGTGCACTGGACCAAGTTGGGGCACAAGGAACTGAAAGTCTGTGACTATGCTCCAAGAATCCAAGCCAGACAGATAATCCTTGAAATGGTAGCTCTTGCAATGGTGTGAAAGGCAGGAGAGCACAGCCTAGGGTGAACAAGATTTTATGCTGGAGGCACTCTTGTTTATATCATTTTTTGAGTGGGTACTGGGAATCAAACTCAGGACCTTATGCTTGCCAGGCTAGTCCTATATCTACTGAGCTATTCAGAGCCTCCTTATTTATATCCTTTGACAGAAAAGACAGGGCCACAGCCTCTCACATCTACCAAATTATAACTTTTTTGTTTCAATCTTTGAACATTACAGTTATCTACATTAAGTAGATAAGCAAAATGCTTATTTACTTAAGAACATAAGCAGAACATAAATGATAAAAGCAAATTTAAAGCTTATAGCATGATAGAGGAACCTTCCAAAATGTGGCCCATGACTCTTCCTACAGAACCATCTTCCAGAATTCTATTAAGGCATGGCATGTACTGGCAATGCTGGAGTACTAGTTCTACAGGTTCAGTATCCTGGGTCTTTCCCTGCTTGAGGCATGTGCACTCTAGCATGTACACAAAAACACATACATGCCAGCTATTTCAATTAGTTAAATCTTTTAATTTGCAGATCAGTTAATCTTATATCATTTTCCTCTGAAGGGAAAAATATTGTGTAAGGAGAATATCAGAATATGTCTAAATGATGACAATGTTTCCCAATTACATACATCACAGTATTTAACACAAATCACGACAAAGATCCTATGTTCTCATTACTCTGGTTTACTTAGGAAACATATGGGCTAAATAGCAATTAAACTCTTTAAGTATTGATTCTCCAGTACACTTGAAAAGTGGCTTCTCATACATAAAGACTATCACCGTAAGCTACCAAAACCAGAAGATCTGGGGCTTTATATAGTATATACTTAGTTGAAAAAATATTTTACCTGACATGTCAGCAAATCAATTTTGGTTAGAAATCTTTAACCAATACAAAAATTGTAGAAATGTGTGCTTGTGTGAAAAAATATTTTCATTAAATGTTTAATTAGATATATTTATTTTGTCTGTTAGAACATTTGGTATCTTTATGTCTCCTTTTCTTTCTGGGTAAAATGGTACTTTGTTCCTATGTAAAAAGAAAATATGTTTGGCAGATCACCATATTTTCTTTTATTTATTTATTTAAGAATTTTTTATTTTATTTATTATTTTTTTTCTTATTTCAGAGCCCTTGTTTGTTTATTCACTCATTTTTATGGCCGGCT
Source organism: Myocastor coypus (assembly GCA_004027025.1). Taxonomy (NCBI): domain Eukaryota; kingdom Metazoa; phylum Chordata; class Mammalia; order Rodentia; family Myocastoridae; genus Myocastor; species Myocastor coypus. The sequence continues at coordinate 8,884 of PVJA010040796.1, read as the reverse complement.
CAGCCCACCTCGAGGGCAGGGCTGGTGAAGCATGTGGTGCCGAGGATCGAACCACGGTCCCTGAAGCCGCCCAAGCTTCCCCAAGCAGGCGCTTTAGACCACTGAGCCATCCCACCGGGCCCCTTTTCTTTCTTTTAAAAATATAATATCCTGTACATGAGCAGATCACAAACTTGAAGCCAATTAAAATGCACCTTCTATAGAATTCATTAATTGTAAGTTATTATGTATGTTAATATATCATGATTTTCACCTTTTATGCTGAAATTTTTGGCTATGGCTGCTGAATATAATCATCAAGATAGGAGGTTTTGAATATTATTACATGAAGGCCTTTAAAGAGTGGGAAATTATATTAAGGGCAATGGGAAATGGGCCTTTTTCTGTACTAAATAATATGAGCAATGATATATTTTTTGGAATTAAAATGTGTTGTAAACATCTGATTAGTGAATCAGCTATTTCAGTTATTTCATTTTAAATAGCTGTATTACTTTTAACATCTTGAAATGCATTGATATTCTACATAAGGGATTCTGGGTATGTTACAAATTCCAAACTGGAATCCTATACTTCCAAGATGATGAGCTTGGTATTCCAATTTAGGCTTATTTCTTCATACAATAACTGTATTGAATTTATGGACAGAAGTCCATATGCTGCATCTGTACTTTTAAGAGCTACTTTATATTTGGCATCCAAAATTAAAAAACCAAATGTAATTACTGTGTAAGGAAAAAGGTAATAAAAACACATACTGGTTTAATTTTTTCTAGTCTGTGCTGTCATGTCAGTCTTCAGGAAAAGAGGACTGATACTATATACCTAAATGAGTGTTCATTTCACAATTTAGTTACAACTTGCACTTCTTACTAGTTAACAGGAAGGTCTGTTTCAGCAAAACAAAAAGGAAAAGTTTAGGACTTGCTTTATGTTATAAGGTACACTGAATTTATCACATAAGCATAGCTGAAAATCCATTGCTACCTGTAGCATAATAGGAGGTAATTTCATCGCCAACACCTGTGAACTCAAATTGGTTGAAAAAAAAAAAAAAAAAGGCAGGTACAATCCCAAATTTGATAGAAAATAGGGTTAATTTAAAGCACTGAATGTTCAGTAGAAAATTTAACTTACAGTGATGTTATTCCAGATGTATGAAAAACAAGCTTGTTTTCTCATCTATATTAGAATTTTGCTAGTCACCCAATTGTGATTTGCAAAATCCTCTTGGAATCAAGTGAACTAATGATGTATATTTTATAAAATACCCTGTTTGCTACAGATTTGACCTAAAATGTCTCTCAAAAGTGTCCTATATTCATAGCTGTGCTTTTAGAAGGTGAAGGGATCATGAGGGCATTGTATCTTTTAGTGCATTAACTCACTGGCAAGTCTTTGGCTAAGGTGCTCTTAGGAGGGGGCTCCTACTTGGAGATGCATCACTGGGTAAGTGAGTGAGAAGGACATATTCTTGGCCCTGGCTCTTGCTATCTTCCTCTGCTTTCAGGTTGCCATGGGCTGAGCAGCTTTGCTTCATTGGGCCCTTCTACCATGCCCTTTCTGCCTTGGGGCCAGCTACACACAAACTAAACCCACTAGAACTATGAGTCAAATAAGCTTCTCCTCCCTTATTATGATTATTTTTAAATCTAGTATAGGGTCTACAGGGTCTCACTACATAAATCAGACTTGTAGCGATCCTCTTGTTTTCATCCTCTCAAGTTCTGGGATTACAGGTGCGAGTCACCACGCCCAGGCTCAATCACCATCTCAGTAAGCCCTGTGGGTGAGGCCAGCATGGCATGTTGGGGACTGAACTTGGCCACTGTGCTCTGCCTAAGCAGGGGCTTTCGTCTGTGGAGCTACCTAGCTACTCCCTGAAATTTAAGATGGTGGGTATTTTGTCTCAGTGGCAGGAAAGTAACTAATATATGGTTTTAATAAGTTTGTATACTTCTATAATCCTTAGCATATCTGGAGCTCATAAACAAAGTTTTTGTTTTATCTTTGAAATATAGTATACATGGTGTACCACTGTGAATTCAACATAGATAGGAACAGTAGATACTTGAGTCTGTCCTATAACTCAAGTAACTTGAGAAAAGAGAGTATGTGTTTTGTTTTTAACTTAGTAAAAATAATACTGGAAAATTTAACTAACTTGTTTGTAACAGCTTTATGGAAATATTTATATACTATGCAAATGAATCATTTAAACTTACAATTCAATTGTTTTAAAATATTCATAAGTTGTGCAACTACTGTAATTAACTTTATAATATTTTCATCATCTTAAAAAGAAATCCCATGTCCTTTAGCTACTATCTTCTATGTCTACCATTCACACCCTACAACATACCTTCTAGCCATAGGCTACCCGTAATCTACATGGTCCTAATAGATTTACCTACTCTGAAGACATCAAGTTTTCACATAACCTAATACTGTATTTTTTAAAACAAGTTTCATTTGTTTTCAAGATTTATTCACCAAAATTAATTCACATTTTACAATTTACCAGTGTAATATTATGCAAAACATGTCCCAGGTTAAGCAATTAAGTTTTTTAAAGCTAGGTGTTGCAATTAATTAAAAAAAAATCCAATGACACAAACATATACCTAAACATGATATGTAATAAACTGTGCCATTAACATTCTTGTATTTTGGTTATCCTTTGAGAATTACTTTTTATATTTTTTTAATTTATTTAAGCTTTATTAAAAATATATATCATTTCATCCATTATACTTTTTATATTTTTTATTTATTTAAAATAATTAAATAATTTCTTTGTTCTTCCTGGTAATTTTGTACTTCCTTGAAATGTTACCTTGTCTGTGAAACCAAGTCTGATTCCCTCCTCACTCGTTCCCATCCCAGTCACTTGCTTTGGTGTTCTACAGCACAACAAGCACACTTTTGTTAGTACATACACTGGTGTTCGACAGTGGAGGCTTCCACACACACTGCATATTCCTTGAGGTCAAAGGTAGCATAACATATGCACATGTATTTTAAACTATTAATACCTAATGTAGAATATGGACACTGCTTTCAATATATATTTCTGTATTTCTAAGAGGCAATGGTATTTCAGGCTGAACTCAAGACTCCATCATGGTAAACACACACTCTACCAGTGAGCTACACTTTCAGTCCCTTTAATATACATTTGTTGAATGAAGAAATCTGTTAATTTTTATCTGTAAAACATGTTAAATTTTTTTGATGATTATCTCTAAAATTTAATGTTTATAGGTTCAAATACTGAAGGAAAGAATCTGAAGCACAGAGATGTTAGGTAACGACCAAATTCTCACAGCTAGTAATTCTGTAGCACAGCCAGAATTCTAATCAGGTAGTATGACTCCAGGAAGTTATACTCTTAAATGGGCTCCTGACATGTTTATATTTTAGATAGCACTGCGGTAACAATGAACATACTACATCAGATACACTTGATATAAATCCAATCCCTATACCAAGTATTGAACTTGGGACCTTGTGCTTGCCAGGCAGGAGCTTATGCTGCTGAGCTATCTCCCCAGCCCAGTCACTACTTCTTTCAGCTTTAATTGTCAAACACAAACAATAATTATGTTACCAGGGGGCTGGGGAGATAGCTCCGAGGCACAAGTGCCTGCTGGGCAAGTGCAAGGTCGTGAGTTCGAACCCTGGTCCCCCCCCCCAAAAAAATAATAATTATGCTACCAGACTTAGTGAAAAATACTACAGTATTTATCATAATACATGCAGTATATAGTATATATTTACTAATAAGTATAAACAATAGCAAAAAAGGAACCAAAGGTATATTTTAAGGACTGTAAAACTAAAGAAATAGAACTTTAAATTTTAGCAGTCATAATCACTTTTTTAAGCATTTTTGCTTTATTTTCTTATATTAAGTATACTGCCTAATGAAATCACTAATTTTTGGCTACCTGAAAAAGATTGGTATGTTATGTAATTTAGCATACTATATAAGCTTCAAGATAATAATTCTAGGGGAAATGAGGTACAAAACATAATTAATATCCTTCAATTTGTCTTACATATGAAATTTTAGAGAATCATAGAGTATCTTCAGTAAATTAATGTTAATAGATGCTATCATCCTTATTACTAAAATGTTGTACTGTTTTTTTTACAATGAATAGTAAATTAACAATATACTTTGAAAACTAGCTTTCAAGGGATAAACTCAACTATACTTACAATATACACTGGAAATGGCCTGTGTCGCAGACCAAGCACTTTAAAAAATATGAACTCAACTGAAAATAAGATGATTTTTACTGTTTCTGTAAAACCAACCTCTAGAATTAATTTATTTTTATTAGTACATGTTTTCAGCCACTTGTTATACTGATTATAGGAAGTTGGTAATAAGACATCTTAATTCCTTTTAGAATTTCTGATAATTAAACACTATCTAAAGGATAGTCCTATGTTATTGAAATAAAATTCAATTTCTTTATTTTCCCTTTAAAAGCCAGGATTCAGTAAGAATAGGGAATGCTTGCATTACTCATAAGCACAGATATACATCAACATATGTCACAGTTAATCTGGCCATCAGTAGCATATGCTATAGTGCTTTAGGGTCTAAGATTATGTGAACTATGATTTATTTATTTCATTCAATTACTTAACTTTCTGATTATATAATTCCTTTAAATAACCCTGCAAATTCAACTCATTTGATATGCCCTTGCACTTTGATATATGTAGAATATTATGTGTTTCATAGACACTGACAATTTCATTGTTTTAACATACAGGGTATGATCAAAAGCTACAGCCAGTTTAAAAATTCTTAAAAATTTACTGGTGTAGTGGTGGTTCTTATTTGCATAAAGAAGTAAGATGTAAAAGATTTGGATCAGAAACATTATAATCAGATTGTTCCATTTTTGCTTATCCTATATTGTCTTTTCTTTGAATGACAAACCATAACAAAGCTTCACAATCTGGCTTAATGTTTTGTATTTCTTTATCTTTCTTTCTTTCTTTCTTTCTTTCTTTCTTTCTTTCTTTCTTTCTTTCTTTCTTTCTTTCTCTCTCTCTCTCTCTCTCTCTCTCTCTCTCTCTCTCTCTCTCTCTCTCTCTCTCTCTCTCTCTCTCTCTCTCTCTCTCTCTCTCTCTCTCTCTCTCTCTTTCTTTCTTTCTTTATTTTTTGCAGGACCAGGGTTCAAACTCACGACCTTGCACTTGCCAGGCAGGCACTTGTGCCACAGAGCTATCTCCCCAGCCTCTCGTATTTCTTAATAATTAGAGAGGCCAATTTCTCTCCGCACTCATTAATATTAACACATTTTTTGACCTTTGCCAAGCTAATAAAACAAACTTTAAACTATTAAGAAGTTCTCAATAATGACTGTGAATTTGAAATTCTTTAACTGTATTGCAACGGAACACAAAGGTTTTAATAAAGGGTCCATTCTGGATAGGGAAAAAATATAATTGGTGAAGGCATTTACATAGTGCATCACTTTTTGATAAAAGGGAATTAAGATAAAACTTTTTGATAGATGGGTAGAACACAGTGCAGACACAGATTAAATCTCCCATTTAATTTTTAAGTATTTAAAAGTGATTTTTTACTTTCAAATCAGATATGGGTTAACATACATAAAATTGAGAGGTCAGTCAAAACTATCACGTAGCTAGAAAAGGCAGATTTTATAAAAGTAAGACTAAGTTTATACAGGTGTCTCAGAGGACAAGATCAATTTCAGCAGTACTATAAGAACTTCATCAAAAGTTCTGATTTCGTACAGTGAAAACATCAGTATGCAGAATATTATTCTACAGGTAGGGAAGAGTTAGAGTTGGTCTCACTTCCGACAAATTGGTTCATATCAAAATTTTTCTTGAATATGTAGACCAGAAATAAGTCAAAATTATGTTACTATTTTGGAAAGAGTAAAAAATATTTGTAGTAGAATGAATGTATGAAACATACTTCAGTAGTGGCCAAATACAGAGATTAAGCCATAGCTTTAATATAAAATAACTTTCAGGTTTTTTTTCTTTTTTAAAAAAAATTTTATTTATTTATTTCTTTCTTGTTTCAGAACTTTTGTTTGTTTGTTTATTTATTTATTTTTAGGGCTGGCTCAGCCTGCCCTGAGGGCAGGGCTGGTGCAGCATGTGGTGCAGGGGATCGAACTGAGGTCCCTGAAGCCACCCAAGCTTTCCCAAACAGGCGCTTTAGACCACTGAGCCATCCCACCAGGCCCCTCAGTTTTTTCTTTTTTTTCAATGAAACAAAATGACATGTCTCCTATCCGAACACAGAAAGTATTTGAGATCACAGCACATGAACTTGTTCAGATTAAGCTGCATGACTACATTTCATCTATATAGCATGGACTTGCCTTAAAAACTCAATGTCTCAGATTGAATGAACTAACCATATTTTTGCATTCAGATGATGTCCTAATGTTTCAATGGAACAATGATCTAAATGTTAAATCTAAAAGTATAAAATTACAAGAAAACATGGGTAAATACTTAAAGATATTAATGTAGGCAATGTTTTGTAGAAAGGATTTCAAAGGCATAGACAACAAAAGTAAAAACAAACAGAATTATACCCTAGTAAGAAGCTTCTGCATGACAAAGGAAATAATCAACAGAAAACCTACAGCATAGGAGAATATATTCTCAAACTATTCATTTGACAATGTACACTAAAGATGTACAAATATTATAATCCAATAAAAAAGTCCAAAATTCAGTCTTTAGCTTAAACAAATTGCAAACAATCATGATAACGTCCAGGCATTTTTAACATTGTTTTATAGTATCAGAATTTTTTTTTTTTTTTTTTTTGCAGGACTGGGGTTTGAACTCATGACCTTGCACTTGTCATACAGGCACTTGTGCCATGGAGCTATCTCCCCGCCCTAGTATCAGAAATTTTGAAATTGAAAAAATATGAACAAAATAAAAACATGTATTCACCTATAAATGTTCTGGTCTAACTCTAAACTGTGTAAATTTAATTTAGAGGGCATAAAACTCTCTACATTTAATTCAAAAGGCACAGAAGAAAACATGTTCAGAACACAATCTACTGAACTTGTACTGTGTTGAAAACTGTATTAACTGTAGAAGAACCACTCAGTGTTCTTCTAGCAAGATCAGTAAAAGTTTAAAAGGATACTGTTACACTAACACTCCGAGGTATAAAAAAGTAAAGCCATATTATTATGCTGAGCTATAAAAGACTCAAGCCAATAGCTTTCGACATTGCCAGTTCTGCTGATAACCCCTACTAGTATGGACCATTGGACTATACATATAGCTACTTTCTCTTAGTTCAATGAGAAGAAAGATTTGCACTAATAGTGTTTATACAAGATATCATGTCTGCATCTTGTACTCTGAACAACTACTACGAAGATAACAATATGCAATGTACTAATCATTGTAACTGTCCCACTAACCTGTTGCAAAACTGCCTCTTTGCTATTTCTTCTCTCTCTCTCTCTCTTTCTTTCTTGAGCAAAACATATTTATTGAGGGAAAGAAAGCTCCTGCTCAAGAGAGGAAAAGGAGGGAGGTCCCAAGCGAGTGTTCTTCCTTTTTACTGTTTCTTTCTCATTAAAATTATATTAAAAACAAGCACAAAACAGAAATTATTGCAATAAGATTTTAAGATTTAGTATCTCTATAGGTACCACTCACTTGGATCCATCTCTGGACATTATAATTAACTTCCTGGGGCCCGGCAGGATGACTCAGTGGTCTAAAGCGCCTGCTTAGGAAAGCTTAGGTGGCTTCAGGGACCATGCTTCGATCCCTGGCACCACATGCTGCGCCAGCCCTGCCCTCAGGGCAGTCTGAGCTGGCCATAAAAATAAATAAACAAACAAAAGTTCTGAAACAAGAAAAAAAATAAAAAAATAAAAAAATTCTTGAGCTCTCCCGTCCGCCGTGGGTAAGGTGCCTGCGCCCCTCTGCCCCGCCTCTGCGCTCCTGCGACTAACTTCCTGTTCCAGTCCCGACCAAGTCCCAGCCTGTAGCACAGCCCGCACGCCCCCTGGGTCAGGATCCTTGGCCCGCCTTCCCCTCCCCCGCTCCCCCCTCCTGTTTTTGAACCCCTCCAGTCCAATCTCCAGCACCGAACCCATCAAACATCTTGTCTGGCAACCAATCTGGTCCACGAGCCTACCAGGACTACTCAATCCCAAAGCTCCACCTCCACCTACAGACCACATCCGCCAGGATTCACAGAAGCTAGCAGCCAGAGCTCCAGCACAGAATCAGGAACCTCTGGAGAGGAACCAGCTTGGAGTCTCCAGACCAAACGCCCATAGACACAGCATAACGCCACCAAAGTGCAGAGGCTACTTCCATAAAAAATGATAACAACAAGGAGTAGGATGCAATCTCAGGGCCCGTGCCCACCCAAACCAAATACAGAAGACACTATCATGGAAGAAAATGAGAATTATACAGATGAAACCTCTGAATTGGTAACATCTGAGGCAGACACACAACTGCAGAAACTTATAGAGCAACTGAAATCAGAGATAACATCTGAAGTGAAAAAAGAAATACATGAAGTGGAAAAACGGCTGGAGAAACGTATAGAGGACATTAGAGCAGAAATAATATCCAAAGTTGACAAAGACATGCCTAAATCAATAGCATCCCAAGTAGGGAAACAACTACACAAAAGTAGAAAGGAGAACAGAACAGAAATAATCTCTGTATTAGAGAGAGAAAGGATAACCATAATGACAGACTTCAATACTATTAAAGGAGACATCGATAAAAAATTAGAGGAGAATAGAAAAATGATGGACTCCCTGACGGAGCAATATAGGAAAGACATAGATCGCATGAAACAGTTTCAAAGAGA
>PVJA010040795.1:7313-18384 GCA_004027025.1 Myocastor coypus | reverse complement strand
AAAAAAAAAAAAAAAAAAAAAAAAAAAAAAAAAAGAATCATTGTATGATTGAGGTAGTGATAAACAGCCTCATGATAAATTGAAGGCTGTTAAGCCCAAAGACTTGGGTTATGTTTTTTGCACCATATTTTCTCATCCTCTAGGTCAGCATCAGGTATGAAAATCAGGCTGTACACATATCCTTGCCAAACTATTAATTCCTGAAAATTATTCTCCATATGGTTAGTTGTTGTTCTTCAAATTATCTCAGATTTTTCCAGCTCATCTGCTGCATCAACTGCAACTGCTTAGAAGATTTTACAGCAGTTGTCGCCTTGCTTGTGTTCACCCTTCTAAGGTTATTCAGTCATAACTGGAAATCACAACTTTCATCAATTTCCTCAATATTATCCCTTCTCATGAAATTTTTTCTTTAGTTATTACTTAAATAAATTATTGCTTATGTTGATATGTTTGTTGTATAACTGAGATATGATCCCTTGAGATATTCATCATTTTATTTTATTATTGTCAAGGAAAACTAATAATGGCATGATTTCCAACGTCATGCTTGCTATGCTGCCACCCTAGTAAGGTTGATAGGAAACCTTCATAATTGGTCCTTCGGTTTTTGTTCTACTCTATCACAGTGCTTTCTAATTTGTGTCAGTGCAAAGTATTTAGTAATGCTTGAATTTATTTCAAGGCAATATAGCATACAACCTATAGAACAGAAATACAGTGAGTGAGAAAATCAGCAAAACTATGCAATTTTAGCTATTTGGGACAGAAAAGGAATACTTGCATTATCTCAGAATGACAGACATACGAAGATATGGCCAGAACCAGTGATTTGATTTTGCAATGCAGGATTGAGATTTATTACCATTGTGTTTATTCTTCGCTGCATTAGATCACAGATTCATATAAATACCTTTAAAGTTTCCCATTTAGTATAAGGTTCTTCCTCATTACACAGTGCTACGAAAAGAAGAGTGAGATTCTGAAAAATTCTAACTTTCTTGGAACTTTTAAAAATAAAACCACAATGCCTTCTCAGTTCTAGTTATTTATGCATTGTAATAGTTACCCAGGTTTGTTCTATTTAAGAACTTTTAGAAGTTTAGATTTTAGAAGCAAAATATGGATAGTTTTACATTAGGATGTAGTTTGAGCTATAATTAAGAAACTAATGAACTTTCTCCTTTACTTTTAAAATTACATTCATACAGAGGAGCTCATGATTATTTCAATAAGAATAGCTTAAAAGGGAATGCTAAACACAGATAATGAAATTCCTGATACAACAGACACCAACAAAACAAGCATGTTAAATGCCAAACAGCAAGATGTTCTGTAGAATGAGCTTTATATGTAACATCTTCATATTTATAACTGGCAGAATATTAATGGTAAATTACTGTCATGCAAGTCTAAAATGGAAAAGCACCACTAAGGAGGAAAAGCACCATATGTCTTCCCTGATTCAGGTACAATAATGACATTAGGAGAGTGATTAAGTGTAACCACAAAGCGTCCATGTGCGATGTGACATATGCTACATTTCCTTTCTAAAGGTGCATATTAATGTTTTTGTCAGCTAAAACCACTCATAAACCTTTAATGCTGCTGGCACATGTGGAAATCTGGATTTCTTGCTTAAGTAAATTCTTGGTATAATCGTGAGCCCTTTATTACTGATTTCATTGCTCCTCCTTATAATATAATTATGAATAAAATTATAATTAGTTTAATAAACCTTAATCATAGTAGTTAGTCCTGAAATTTTCCAGTATTCCTCACTATTGTAATTGGAATTAGAACATATTACTTCACAGATGAGAAAAAAAATATTTCAGACACATCTGAAATGGAAGACTTGGGATTTAAATTGAGATACCTTTACTTATAAATGCTATGCAGTTTGTATTATACTTCTATCATTTTATGTATTAGAGATACTTTCTATAGATGTAGGCAGCTATAAAAACAAACACTGGCTTTTTAAAATTCTCTTTTTGTAATCAATTCTAATCGCAATAAGAACTGGGTTGCTATAAGGCAATCTTGCCGCTTGGCGCATCTACTTGTTCTTAGCTGCTGTTTGGACCTGTTTCCTCAAACAATGGAACTCGTTCCTCAAAACTGTCTACTTGCTGGACTTAGCTATTTACTTTTATTAAATAGAAATGATAAGAGTAATAAAATGACACTTCTGAGATTGGGTTATAAGTAGCTGTGGTATCTTTTGTTCTATCTCTTGGGTCAGTGACTCTGAGGGAAGCCAGGCTTTCTGCAGCTAATCCAGAGACTCACGTGCCAGGGAACGGAAGCGTTCTGCCAGGAGCCATGGAGCTGCACATGAAGGAGGAATTTCACCAGCAGGACGCGTAAGTTGGGTCTGCAGCTCAGATTTGCATCTGGATGACAGCCTCCCTCGTGAGAGACCTTGAGTTACATGACCTGCACTTAGCATTTCTAGCTTCTAAAACTGGCTAAAATAATAATGAAAGCCTGGTGTTTATAAAATTACAAAAAATTTGAGGCAATTTCAAGTGAGAAGTGCTTATAATAATGCTCCTTACAGAATCTGAGAGTCAATTTAAACAAAAATGAATAGCATATAATTTTAGAATAATAAATTAGTAAATGACAGTGTAGTACACTAAAGAAAATGATTTTAAATCATTAATCTACAGGATGTATTCATTTTATGAGATTATTAAATAATCATATATATACACACATATATATAGATATGAATGCAGCTAGAAAAAAAATAGATAATTATATTTATAAATATACTTAGTGTGTCAGATTACCCCTAAGTATCCGGGCAATGCTCAGGAAATGGCTTATGCTATCATATGTATTGCAAATAGCAATACTAAATTTCTTAAAGATAATCTTTTAATTCTGTTAAACAACGTCATGTGTTGATTTGTTGCAGATATGAATTTAGGGTTTATTTCCTATCATTTTTATGTCAGAAGATTCAGTTGGAGATTTGAACAACTTTTAATTTATATGCATTTGACTGAGGGACTTTCCATTATCATATTTACCAACGTTAATCTCACACTTCGGAAATGGCCTAGCTCAAGTTACCCTGACAATTCTCACCTTCGACCTAGCATTGCATGTGTTCTGATCTCGGAGAACAATCAACAGCTCTCCGATAAACAGTGGCTTTAGGGTTTCTAAGACTCCTAATGTACTACACAGAATCAATTTGTCTCTAAGACTCTTTGTGAGATCACACCTACTATTTCTACACAAGTATTTATATATTTTCTTTATTCTCATAATACTTAACATGGCATGTTTGATGTTGACTGTTAAAATATTTTATCTTCTGTGCTATAAAGGAAGTTTTCAAATGGAAGGATGTATTCTTAGTCATTTATTAAATTCTAAGATCTGAAATTTGGCTTACTATAAATTAGTAATTCAGTTATAAACTTTATTGCTGCACATATTCAATAAAATTCCTTAGCTTCTCAAATTAAAAACTCATGTAAAATATATTAAATTTTTTATTTGAAACCAATATATTCTGAAAAAATTAAAACTTACTTGCTTGTACAAAATCACCTGCTCTAATTTGCCATCTTTGCATTTTTAACTAGCTTTAATTTTGCCTTATTCATATTCTTATCACAAAAGAATAAAAATCACATAGTAAATCCATGTATATGTGTATATATTTCTTTCCCCTTTCTTTCATAATTTCTTTCTTTCTTTCTTTTCTTTTTTCTTTCTTTCATTTCTTTTTTTTTTTTTTTGTATTTTTAGGACAGGGTCTACAGAGGGTCTGTGTAGATCGGACTTGTAGTGACCCACCTGTGTTCAACCTTCCACAGGCTAGCATTCCAGGGCACACCACCATGCCCAGTCCAATCTCAATCGCTGTCTCATGGCACCCGGGGACAGGGCTAGCAAAGCAGGCTGTCCTTCTTTCTTTCTCTCATCCCAGTTATCCCTTCACTTTGATCAGTTTCTTTCTCTTTCACAATATCTATTGTACTTCTCAGATTTTATGTAGTCTTTCAATGTCTCACAGTATAGAGACAATATAATATCTACCCATGTCAACCTGACTTATTTCACTTATGAGAATAGTCTCCAATTACAAGCATTTACTTATAAAAGTCTCAAGTTTATTCTTTTTATGGGTGCATAATGTTCCATTTTATAGAAATACCACATCTTTTTTTCAGTAGCCACTGTTCAAGGTTTGTTCGGTATTGTAGTTGGTGTGACACTGGGTTGCACTGCTAACAGATCTTTTTTTACATTATATGGCAATATATACTATTCATATAAATATAACTCACATATATAATACACAAAATAAAATCCTTTAAAAGTTATGCATAAGACGAGCAGTATTGGATTTGTACACTGGGTTCCAGGCTGTGACTAGCTGGGGAAGGTCAGACATGGCTTGGGGTGGGTAAAGTTGTTTAACAGAGTAACACACATCTGTTTGACGAGTAACTGGAGCCTGCGCAGCGAGGTGTCTCAGAGATGCTGGGCTACTTCATACTAACCAGGTCTATAAGTGCAATAGCATCCAGCATCAGGACATAGCTGTGAGGTTTTGTGAACTATTTCTAATTCTAACTTTGGGAAACTAATGTTTTCCCCTGCCATCTTAATAGTACATATCAGATAAAAGTGATAACTGGCATGACTCCCACTAAACCTTCCTGTAACCCAGACAGTGACACGGTAACACTGGAAGACTTTAAAACTGCAGCTCCTTCTGGATCAGCCACAGTGTATCTGCACTTCTCTTCAAATGTTTCTCCTCCTCAGGAGTCAGAGTCACTTTCACAATATCAGAGATCCCATTCTGTCCCAGGATACAAGGGACACTAAGAAAGCTATCATCCTTGATTGCATAGAGCCCCTTAATCATGGTAGAACCTGGATGCACCCTATTAAGATTCTTCATTATACTTTCTGCCAAATCTGCCACCGACAGTTCCATGGCCCAGGACATGTAGCCTTTTAGTTTAATCACTTCATAAGCACTGCCAACCACTTGTTTGTGAACCTCTTTCCAATGCTCCTTACTCCCATCAGTTCCTAACTCAGGGTACAGATTCTTCAGGGCAACACCAGCAACATTCATGTCACTCCACACAAGGATGCTGGAATCTCCCTGCTCCCTGAGGATCCAGCCATGGCAGCTCAATGGATGCACACCCAGCCTTTCTCCCATCAGGTAGTGGAATCGGGCTGAATCCAGGTTGCAACCATTGCTGATAACACAGCTCCTGGGAAAACTGCTTATCTTCCAAACCACATAGGTCAAAATATCCACTGGGTTGGACACAACAAACAACTTGCAGTTGGGACTGTACTTTACAAGATGAGGAATGGTGAATTTGAAGATGTTCACTTCACACTGCACCAAATTAAGATGGCTCTCTGCTTGTTGCTGACATGCTCCAGCGGTGATAATAACTAACTTGGAGTTTGAGGTTACATCATAGTCTTTTCCAGAGACAAATTTTGGTGTCCTAAGGAAAAACTACGGTGTTGCATACCCCTCGTTTCTCCCCTCATTAAGATATTGATAGGGGCTGGGGAGATAGCTCCGAGGCACAAGTGCCTGCTGGGCAAGTGCAAGGTCGTGATTTTGAACCCTGGTCAAAAAAAAAAAGATATTGATGGCACAGGCCATGCCAACAGCACCAACCCTGAAAACTGTGATCTTATTTCAGGGCACCTGCTCCTCCTTAAGGGGATTCACAATCAGCTCATCCTTGAGACTGGCCATCTTGGACTTAGAACCAGAAGGAACCAGGGATGCATGTGTGGCAGGCATTGGAGTGCACACTTCTCAGATCTGGATTGAGTGGCAGTGGCTCTAACAATGAAATATCACATCTTAAATGACCTCAGTTCACCAATCAAAAGCATCAGACTGGTAGAATGAATCAACAAACTACATCCAACAATATGCTGTATACAAGAAACACATCTAACTCAACGGGAAATTTATAGACTGAAAGTCAAAGGACTAAAAACAATCCTCGATGTGACAAGAACTCAGGAAATATTAGGGCTATCTATTCTTACTGCTGAAAATACGAACACCAAACCAAGTATGACCAAAAGTGGTAAAGAAGTTCGTAACATACTTGTAAGGGGGAAACTGAAAGAAGAGGAAATAAAAAACGTAAATATGTATGCACTCAATGTAGGAAGACCCAATGTATAAGACAAATTTTAACAGACATGACAACTCAAATAAGTAACAAAATTGTAGTGGGGGACTTTAATAAGCCACTGTCATAGAAAGATAGAACAACTAAGCAAAAAATCTTCAAATAACAGAACTAAATGAAAATTGTTAAGAATTTTTTTTTTTTTTAATGGCTGAGGGTGCCTTAAGGGCAGGTCTCATGTTTCATGTGGGGATTGAATTGAGGTCCCTTGTGCCAGAAAGACTGCCAAATCGTGTGCTTTAACTCACTGAGCTACTTGGCAAGCCCCCTAATAACGAAACTAAATGAGAATTCTGAAGAAATGAGCTTATGAGACCTGCGCCACCCAGCAACATCAGAGTGTACATTCTCAGCTGTACATGGGACACTCTCCAAAATAGACCTTATACTAGCAAGCATACCCAAGTAACTGCAAAGGAACTGATATTATCTCATGCTTATTATCCAATAATAGTGCCAAGAAACAGGAGATCATTGACAAAACAAATAGAAAAACTTCACAAACACAGGGAAATTAAATAATACCCTTCTGTACAACCAATGGGTCTCACATAAAGAAGAACTTAAAAAATATTGATATTCAAATGAAAATACAACTTACTGGAACAACTTACCAAAGCCTTTTATTGGAACCTATGGGACGCAGTGAAAGTAGTCCTAAGAGGAAAAGCTATAGTGGTGAATTCTCATATCAAGTGAACATAATGAGCCCAAATAAACAACCTTATCTTGTACCTAAGGCTTCTAGAAAATGAAGAGCAAGCCAAGTCCAACGCCCAACAAAGGCAGGAAACTATAAAGATTAGAGCAGAAATTAAAAAAAAAAAAGATTTTGATTTCTTTCAAAAGACTGTCCACATTTAATGGCTTCCATTACTACTTTCTGGTACAAACTACCAAGGTATGTAGCCATCACTCTTTGATCTTTGCTGCCCTGTGTGTTTTAGGTTTCAAACACAATCAGAATTCTCAAAGCACATTTAAAATCATAATAATGCCGGCTCATTCTGGAATCTACATTTTTGTGTCTCATTGAGATTCAGCAACAAATATCTTAAATTTAGCTCTCCATCTGATCTTATTTTCTACATTTGCCTTACCTCATTAGACAGTGAGCACCATTCATCTTTGCTACAGCCCCCAGTCTGAAGAGCTTCCCATGATATTCCATGTGTCTTCCTTTGCAGAATGTCTCTTCCCACACAGCCATGCAGCTCAGACCTTCCTTTCCCTCTAATCTTTCTCGAGAATATTCTTATCACTGAGGACTTGAAAGAAAGCACTCAGTTCTGCTCTTTGCACCTTCCTAGAAAGCCTATACTTATTAAATAACACAATCTGTTTTTCTTTGTAGAACTAAAAACACTTTTGAAGCAGTATGTATTACTTTGTTTATATTTATGCAATTTGTTGTTTATATGTTTGTTAAGTCTGGAGAACTAGACTATTTTTGATCACTGTAGATGCCTCAAAGTCTAAACAATGCATGCATGAATTGTTACCATTTGCACTAACAATATGAAACCTCTTTAAAATCCAAAACAATCTAGATTTATTTTGTCATTTTGGTTCTGTATTTCCTAGACGCATACTCAGTCATTCACTTATTCACTACTATTAGATAATATCTAATATTATTAGATAATAATAATTATATTATTATATTATAAAATATAATAATAACTATCTAATATTCTTAGATAATAAGTTCTTTTGATTTCTGACTTTAATGTAGAATGTTTTTCTACTTTTACTTCATCTTTGGATGTGGATATGGAAACAGATCTTGCACATCCAATTCCCATTTTTCGCAAATAACTTTTTAAAATTTCTTAGCTTTGTAATTTGGTGTTTATTTACTTATTTCAAAATATCTTTGTTACATTGATATTTTTACTTGTTCAACTTTCAAGTTAAGAAAAATCATGCCATAATTAAGCACATACATGCAAACTTTTATGCACAAAGGACATCTCTGCAGTTGATTCTTTAGATTTATGACAGCTTGCCAGAAGGTGCTTTAGACCACTGAGCTGTCTTGAAGGACCATGGAGTTTTAAAAGAGAAGATAAATGATTTTTTTAAAAGTAAAAATACACATTTAAGTTTATCAGGACTTGTTAAAAATAGTCAAGGAACTTTAACCTATTGAAAATATAAATTTAGTTTTTGCTAAGGAACAGTAAGAAAAACCACTAATGTAATTTAAAAAGTAGGCCTAATGTGGGTGAATGACTTTGATGTAAAGATATTTTTATGGATGAATTTTGCACGAAGGCATAAAAATCAAGGTTTTATGTATTATAAATTTGTAGGTGCATCATAATTTCTTTTTGATGAATTCCTAGTTGTCTCGATTACTTTTCTTTCATTGCTGGGACAAATACCCGAAACTCAAAATTAGGAAAGGAAAGGTTTATTTAGCTCACAAGTAATGGAGATTTCAGTGCATACTAGGGTGGCTCCAAGACAGAGTGGCAGAGGGCAGAGACCACCCATTCGTGTTGGCAACAAAGAGCGGAGAGCAAAAGAGGACTAGCAGCAGCAATGGCAACACAAGCAAGTCTGTTTCCCTTCAGTTGCACTCAGGCTGTCTGCCCCAGCCTGGACATAGTATGCATGCCCACAATCCAAGCAGCATTCACACCCATAATTCCAGTGGATCATGAGTTAATCACAACTTTAGAAGTACAAGCCATGACTGCATGAAGCTTTGGGGGGGAACAACTAGGCATAAACCATAACACTAGAACATAGGAAAATTTATATAGGGCTCCTTGTTCTTTGAAAATCAGACATATGCCCTGCCACTAAAGTTCAGAATACATAAAAGTGATTCTAGACTGAAATTCTACAAATACAAAGGCACAGTACTCTATTTTGTAGTAGATCAATTATACTATATAGCTGCACTGTGTTGACCTATTATGCCAAGAATTGAGCAATATTATTGATTATCTTAGCAAATTCAGCATAATACATAAGCAGAGAAAGATACATAATAGAATCTGATCTCCATTCTTGTTTCAGTTTTAGCAGGACCATATTTCCTGATCTTCACAGTCTAGAAGTATTGGAAGACAATTTGGTGGTATGCTCAATCCTAAAAAGAAATTGAAAATTACACTTAAAAAAGAAAAATAAGGATGCCCCACTAAAATGATAGTTATGAATGACTATTTGAAATTCCTAGTGTACGAAGGCATGCTATAATATATTTGTTACAACTGGAGAAATATTTAAGAATAATTGTGTTCGTTAGCATTAGGGTTAAGCACTAAATCAATCGGTTACCATTGGTTTTCTGAGAAGAAATGTAAATCATTCTCCGTTTCTCTAGATATACAGATGATGTTGTTCATGTCTTTAAAGTGATAAATAAGAAAAGAAGCCCTTCCCATTTTTTTTTCATTGCACTTTTATTAGAATGCTAGTATTTGGGACAAATATTCAAAAGGGCTGATATTTCCCAATTTTGAGATCATAATAAAACAAGCAACAAAACCATGTTTGGAATTTCGGTTTCTCACCCTTGTCATTGCAGACTCACTGCCTCCCACCATCAATTTTTATTGAGCATTTACAGTGTACTAGGCACAATAGAACATACAGAAAACATTGTCCCTGCCCTTGAGGAACTTACATTGTAAAAGGAAAAAAAAAATTACACCTCTTTTAAAATGGCAATTTTGTTTGGTGTTTTCTGTAAAGTACTGAGGAAGTATTCTGCAGGGTGAAGTTTAGGTATAACTTAGCCCCATCGTTATTTAGAGGAGAAACAGAAAAGGATTTTGAAAGCAGACAACAGACTATTCAGGATAGGAGGGGGTTCAGGGAGATAAACACAATCTCATCAGCTAAGGAGAGATGCGCTGCAGTGAGGAGGATGAAGGAAGGTGTTTGTGGGATGCAAGCAAAGGAAGTGGGTATCTTAGACATCGCGTGGAGCCAGAAAGATCACGCGGCCTTTTCCCAAGCATGTGGCCACCAAATAGGAATGGTTGGTGACAAGAAAGAAGGCTAAAAAAGGTCATCTTGTGCACCTGACAAAGAATAAAGGATAAAAATTGAAGGCAAAGCCGGGCGTGGTGGCTCACCCCTGTAATCCCAGCACTTGGGAGGCTGAGGCAGGAGAATCGCTGCGAGTTCGAGACCAGCCTGGGCTACAAAAGTGAGCTCAAAGCCAGCCTGAACTGCACAGTGAGACCCTGTCTCAAAAAGCAAAAAAAAAAAAAAAAAAAAATTGAAGGCAAGCTATAAAGAGTATCAAGAAATTCTTATAAAACAAAAGTAATCTGGAAGCACAAAACTTACGGTTAATGCTACCCAATGTCATGATGGGCCAAGAACATTGTGGCTTCCTATGTTAGAAAATGCCATAGACCAAAATTTTAAAGAGCACATTATTTTTTTATAATCTCTCCCTCCATCATAAAATATTTTTTCATATCAATTATTTTTTTGGGGAAGTGGGGAGATGTGGGACGTGGTTGAGGATGGTAGTTATATTACTAGTATTTTTCTTATGATAAACTTTGCCTTTAAACTTGGAAAAAGCCCATTAGCTTCCAAGAGGGACTAAGAAATAAATTTCTAAGAAATACAATTTTCTTCAGAGAACTTTTGAAATCAAAAGGCTAATATACATGAAAAGCTGTAGAGAAAGTTGAAAAGTCCATTCATAAAACTTTTATTCCACTTACATGAACTTAATACATGTTCTTAACAGTTATGCTTAGATTGTTCATGAAAACTTCTTAAGACATGAAACAAAGCTGGCCTTCATCTCAAGTGATTTCCCCATTCACTATTTTTACAGCACATGCATGTTAGGCAAGTATCAGAAAAAA
>PVJA010040794.1:0-18284 GCA_004027025.1 Myocastor coypus | reverse complement strand
TGGTCTGTAGGTGGAGGTGGAGCTTTGGGATTGAGTAGTCCTGGTAGGCTCATGGACCAAATCGGTTACCAAGCGGGCTATTTGATGGGTTCGGTGCTGGAGCTTGGGCTGGACGGGTTAAAAAAAAGGGGGGCGGGGCGGGGAAAGGGAAGGCAGGCCAAGGATCCTGACCCAGCTGGCGCATGGGCTCAGCTCCCAGAGGTGCGCTTTGGGTCTGGGCTGGAACAGGAAGTTAGTCGCGGGAACTCAGAGGCAGGGCAGAGGGGCGCAGGGAGCTCACCCGTGGCGGTTGCGCAGGCTCAGCTCCCAGCGGTGCTGTTTGGGTCTGGGCTGGAACAGGTCTCTTGATTTTTATGATAATCATTTCCTTGCTTTATCTTGTAGTTTTGCCACACACACACACACACACACACACACACACACACACACACACACACTCAGAAGAGGGCCATGTAAACATGCATAATCAGTTTGATATCCCTCTGAAATTTATTTAGATAGAATTATTTACATTTGTTGGTCTCTGGATTTTTCATTCATCACCATGTTTGTAAAATTAATCTAAATTGCATGTTCCTTTTGTCCACTGTTGTATAGTATTCCACACTAGATTTCTCCAATTCATTTATCATAAACACTTGCCTTGCCTTCAATTTTGTTCTTTAAGAATGTTCTTGAAGGGCTGCGGAGATTGCTTAGCAGTATAAGCACCTGCCTGCAAGCACAACGGCCTGGGTTTGATCCCTGGTGCTGCATGCCATGTGGGTTCTGGGTTCCTGGGCATGCTGTGTAGGCCAGTGAAACCAGGTGTGATAGTGCACACTTATAATCCCGAAAGTGAGAAGATTGAGACAAGAGGATCTCTACGAGTCTGAACTGCAGAGTGAAATCCTGTATCAAATAAATAAATAAAAATTAAAAAAAAATAATATTCTACATATTTTCTGCACTTTTATATGTATTTCTGATAGGCTTACACTTAAGAATAATATTTTTGGGTCATATATATATTAATCTTTTGAAAATATAGGTCAATGAGTTTCCAAAATAGTGGTACAGCTTCATAGTTCCAAAAGCAAAGTCTAACAGTTATTTTTTGTTTTATGTTCACACTAACACTGGCTTTTTTCAACCTTTAGTAGTTTTTAGGTGTTCTGGTGAGCTAAATTTTAAGGAAAATGGTAATTTGTGCCCCTAATTTATTTTTTGTTGTTTGTTTTTTTGTGGGACCAGGAGTCAAATTCAAAAACTTGCACTTGCCAGACGAGCACTATTCCATTGAGCTATCTTTCCAGCCCCTGTGGCTCTAATTTGTTTTTTTTTTTTTTTTTTTTTTTTTTGCAGGACCAGGGTTCAAACTCACAAGCGCCCAGCAGGCGCTTGTGCCTTGGAGCTATCTCCCCAGCCCCTGTGGCTCTAATTTGTATTGAGTATCTTTTATTATTATTTGAGTTTCCTGTTTTGTTAAATGATAATTTTATTACTTTTTTATTAGTACATCTTTTTTTATTTTATATTACATAATAGCTCGCTTATTTTTTTAAAATCCCCTCCCCTTGCCTGCCCAACTTCCTCATTCCTCCTCTAAATCGCCTTTCCCTATTTTTGTTCTTGTTGATATTAATAGTCTTATCTTATGCTATGGCATTAAATCTTAATCTAATTTTGATTCATTTTGACATTTTTCTTTTTGAGCTGTTGGAGTTCTCTGTGAATCCCAGATACAAACCCTTTGCCAATTTTTATATTTTATAGATATCTGAATTTCTTTTATGGACCACACTGTGGCTTCTCTTTAGACTGTATTCTTTTTGAAGCTGGGCCCTGCTTAATTACTGGGGCAGGACTCCAATTTGCAATTGTCTTCTCTCATTCTGGCTAAATGCTCCATGACAAGCATGCACTAGAGCACCCAGTTTTAGACTATCTTAATAGTAGCTTTTGAAGAATACAATTCTTTATGTAAAGGTAATCACTTTTCAGGATTTTAAATATCAACATGACTTCCCTATAGTAAGGAAAGTGCCATAGGATAAAGAGATATTTTTTCCAAATCCTGGATAAATTAGATTTGTAGAAAGTTAAGAGAAAAAGAGAGCATACATTGTGTTGATTTTGTTCTACTGTGCTGGCTTAGGATTGAACCTCGGGGATGGGGGTGTTACCAGTGAGCTGCATATTTTTCTCTTTTATTTTTTATTTGTTTTATTTTTAAAATTAATTTTAATGTGAAAGAAATAGCAAGGAGACAGTTTCAAAACAGGTTAGTAGGACAGTTGCATGATTAATACAGTGCACATTGTTGTCTTCATAGTACATATTCAGAGAACAAGATACAGACATGATATCTTGTCTATGCACTATTAATACAAATCTTTCTTCTTATTAAACTAAGAGAAAGTAGCTCATTTGCTTTTGATTTTGAAGCAAAGTCTCACAAAGGCAGGCCTTAAATTTGCTGTCTTCCTGCCTTACCCTCCAAAGTAGCTGGAATTTCAGGCATGTGTTACCATGCTTGGTAGACGCGTTTTTTATTCAAGCAGATGAGAAGCTATTGCAACTCATTGCCTAGACACACAGGGTTCAATTAGCAGAGCACAAAGTTCTGGAAAATAAATCTACTCACGAGACTAATAATTTTGTATTGTTTGGTAGTTATTTAAAAAACTGGTATTGCTTTCTCAGTTAGATTGTAAATTCAGTCCAGAAAGTGAAAGCTATTATTGCTTGACATTAAATACAATATAAGGAATTTCAGGAGTGAACTGTAAAGAGCAAATGATGGCTGGGTCATGCTTGATGAGGTATAGGTCTTTAGAGGATGATAAAAAGTATACTTTATTCCCCAATCATCATTGGTTTGTGGCTAAAGCCCCAATAACAAAAGGTACATTAACAGGAGGAAAACATACATTTATTTTGGTAAAAGTTTTATGTGATACGAAAGCCTTCATAAAGAAACATGGAGCTGAAAAAAGGGGTAAGCTCATATATTTTTATCCTATATTTGACAGATAAATAGTGTAGAAATAGACTTGGAGGAGTAAAAGGCATTGTCTTAGTTACTTTTTTGCTCGTTGCCGGAACAAATACCCAACACTCAAAATGAGGGAAGGAAAGGTTTTTTTTAGCTCACAGTTTGTGGAGGTTTCAGTCCATATTCGGCTGGCCCAAGGCTGAGTGGAACAGAGCAGAGAGCATCCAGTTCATGGCGGCGGAACAGCAGCAAAATGGCAGCAGAGGCAGCCAGTCAATCAGGGCAGCAGAGCAGCAGCAACAGCTAGAGCTCCAGTCTGTCTCTCTGTCTCTCTTTATATTACATTCAGGCTCTCTGCCTTAGCTCCCACCCTAGGCTACACCCATAATCCCAGAAGTACTTCCACCCATAATCCCATCAGTACTAAAACCTATAATCCCAGGGATCATGGATCAAGTGTCAAACTCTAGAAGTCCCCGCCCAATGACTCCATGAGGCTTTGGGGGGACAACTAGACATAAACCATAACAGGCATGACGCAGTGGTTATAAGGTGGAGGAAACTAGCAAGGCCTATTAGTTCAGATTCTATTTTGTACCCCTGTGTCTTCGGAGATAAGGATGTTTCTTTGTTCTAGGTGTAGGGAGGTAGGATGGTTCATTTTAGGTGTATACTTGTCTGAGTTAAGGAATACCCAAATACCTTGTAAAACATTGTTGCTTAGTGTACACCTGTGAGCGTATGTCTGAGAAGCTAGCACTTGAATCAGTGGCTTGAGTATAAAGATCTACCTTCACTAATATGGGCTGGTTATCATTGGACCTATTGATAGCTAACATAGAACAAAAAGGCAGAGGAAGATGTGAATTCTGTCTTCTAGACTTAGGGCCTTATCATCTTTTTCCATGACCATTAGATCTCAAGGTTCTTAGATTGGAACTTTGGGTCTTATAACTGAAGCCCACCAGTTTATCAGGCCTTTGGCCTTGGATCAAGAGTTACATGATGGGCTACCTTGGTTGTGTCAGCTTCTCTTCACTGTAACGAAGTACCTGATAAAGTGAATTTAAAGGAGGAATGCTTTAATTTGGCTATTGTTTCAAATATTTTGGATTTTAAAACTATGAACTCTTGCTATCTAGTTCTATTGTTTTAGCTGTGTGCCAAGGCAAAACTATAGTGGGAGAAGGGTGTGACAGAGGAAGGGTGGTCACTTCATGCCAGGCAGAATGGAAAGAAAGCGAGAGAGGTAATGACAGAGTGACAGTGATGAGTTAGGAGAAAGAGAAGAGGGGAGAGGGGACATGGGAAAGGATGCAAGAAAATGGAGAAAGGGAGAGAAGAGGGAGGAAAGGGGAGGCAAGGGGAGGGTAGAGGAGAGAGTAGTCAGAGGCAAGATATTTTCAGCTTACACCTTTAGTGAAATACTTCTATGAAGTAAGCTCTAAACTAAGCTCTACTTCCTAAGAGACCATTCAGCTGATATGCTCCCTCATGATCCAACCACTTTTCACAAGCCCCATCTGTAGACTGAATTATATTACCAGTTTTCCTGGTTTTTCATATTATACACAGTAAATGGGATTTATTGGTGTCTATAATTACATAAGCAAGTTTTATATATGCTGTATATTCCTATTGGTTCCATAGAATACTAAATAATGCAGGATGGTATCTGTTAAGTGAACACTGTCTGACCTGCTTTAAAGAAGAAAGGCAGAGTGAATAGTACCTACTTCTGCTGCATTTTCACATACCAAAGTGCCATATTTTGGGGTAATATGTCCTCAACTGCATCAAGTATTTCACTATTACTGGGGTGGGAAAGATTGAGAAGGAACAGGAGTACTGAGTAAGTTTTCTTGCCAAAATAAGAAACTTTGAGCTCTATAAATGATAGTCTATTGAAATATTTTAAGCATGGAACTATGGTCATTTTTATAACTTGTGTCATAGGCAGGTGTGTGGAGAAAGGTCAGGAATAAAGGGAGTGAGACTGAATGTACAAAAATCCCATGAGACTTTAGCAATAAAGTCAAAAGGAGAGAAAAATCTCTCCTCAAGTCCATAGAAAATGAGCAAGTTGTATTGTTTGAAAAGGTCGTTCTGTTATGTAAGTTTGGGAAATACAGGGTCGCCCTCTTAGGTGCAAACTAGAACAGTATATCTCTGATTACCAATTTGATAGAGGATCCCAATTGCTTTTCTTTAACCCAACAGTTCAAGACTTTATCAAAAACTTTTATTATTGCATAAAACGTATTAATGTCTTTTTTTCCTAGGTTTACACACAATTCATTCTGTGAATGTACTTCCAAAGGTTTGTGGCTTGTTTAGTACAGCAAAGGTGCTTCTAGTAACAGAGTTAAAAATGCATCATAAATAAGTTTTGGGAAATGAGATAATAAGTTTAGCTTCCATATTTCCAAGTGCAGGATAATATCTCCAACAAACAACTGAATATATAAACCTAAAGCTCATGCATAACAGCTGAGATGGGGAAACAAACTTGCAATCATTTGTTGAGTTCAAAGGGGTTGGTGATGTTTCCAGCAAACTGTACATCTGTGTAGGAAACAGGCACTGGATGAGTTTGACATTTACAGCACCTTTTTTTGGTAATAGTGGAGACTGAACTGAGGACTTTCACATTGAGCTACTCAGCCCTTCTTTAACTTCAAATTTCAAGAATGGGTCTCACTAACTTGCTAAAAATTCCTCAGCATGGGCTCGAATTAGAGATCTTCCTGCCTCAGCTTCCCAGAGTGCTGGGATTACAGTGGTGTACCTGCACACCTGAGAAATATAACCATTAGTGAATTGTTTTCCTGATGATTTATCTCTTGTAGATTTCATATTTCACATTTGTAGGCTTGCTATTTCTCCATGCACTTGATTACATTGCTTTATTCTTCTTCCAGTTTTATGTTACATAATAGTAAATATGTTTAAAATAAATTGATATATGTCAAAGGATATTCGCAGGGTCACAAGTATTTTCCTAAATATTCTTGGCCACTTGAGGAAAAACTTAACCCGTTCTAAGCAATCATACTATTGACATTTTTATTGTTTCATTATAACTATAACTGCCTTACTAACCTATTTTGAAACTGTTTCATTACTACGTTATCTTTTTGTTTCATTAAAATGATTTTTTTTAAAAAAAAAAAGGCAGGAGTAGCAGCAGTAGCAGAGACAGAAAGCCTCTCTTCCTTCCCTATATTGCAGTTGGGCTCTCTGTGCGTGTAGCACTCATACCCATAATCCCAGAAGCTCCCAAATCCATAATTGCAGCATTGTGCCATGAATTAATCACAAGCTCTAGAAGTCTGCCCCATTGAATACATGAGGCTTTGGGGAGACACCTGGATACAAACCATAATGTTCTCGAAATTAATTCCCCCAACCACAGACCCAGAAAGCTCAAGGTAGTCCAGAAAAGATAAATTTCAAAAACAAGCAAATAAAAATAAAGTCATGTAATATTCAAACTATTAAAGATTATTATTATTATTGTTATTATTATTATTATTGTGTGTGTGTGTGTGTGTGTGTGTGTGTACGTACTGGGAATTGAACTCAGGATTCTGTGCTTCCCAGGCAAGTGCGTATTCTACTAAGTTATCTCCTCAGCCCCTCAAACTACTAAAAATTAATGAAGAAAAAACCCTAAAAGTAATCAGAGGAGGAAAAACGCTTTTTATTAGAAGAGCAAAGATAAGAGTGACATTTGAATTATTTTTAAAAACAACGAATGAAATAAAATTTTTGAAGTGTTTCTAGGGGAAAAACTACCACATCCTGTGAAATTATACTTCAAAGGTGAAGGAAAAATAAATACTTTCTTGGACAAGCAGCTGCTGAAGGGAAAATGTCACCAGTAGAACTGCCTTACAAGAAATGTTAAGAGAAGTTTTTTTTAAAGAGGGAAATTTCTAAGTCAGAAAGTCGGATCTGTATAAGAAAAATGTTGGTGAAAGAATGGTTCAAGGTAAAATAAAAACTTTTAATCTTAATTGTTCTAATAGATTAGTTTGTTGAAAATAGAAACAAGAGTTTCTTGTATTGAATATAATATTCAATGATATATGCTTATGTATAAATAAAATTAAATCAGTGATAGCTATGAAATCAAGGGATGTGGTAAAGTGATTAAGATTATTTTATTATGAGGTACTCATATCACCATCAAGTGATATGACATTATTTACAAGCATACTTACATTGGTTGTAAATGCATGTTGCAAACTATAGTATAATTGTTAAAAACTAGTAAAAAATAAAAATTTGATATACAAATACAAAAGAGAAAATGGGATCATATAAGCTGTTCAATTAAAAACAGAGAAAACCATGTGTGAGAGTGCATGTCTATAGTTTCAGCTACTTGGGAGGCTGAGGCAGGAGGATCACTTTAGCCCGTAAGTTTGAAACCATCCTGGGTAACATAGAAAGCCCTCTATCACAAACGAAACCACAAAAAGAAGAAAGAGAAACCAAAATAGGAGCAAAGAATAAGAGCAATGATTAGAAAATAGTGACAAATATGGGAGGTATGAATCCAGTTCTGTCAGTAATTACTTTGAGCAATGATGTACATTCAAATGCACCAATGAAAAGAGAGATGAGAAACGTGTATTCTACCTGATTCAATGTTATCTGCATGAAATCCTATTCATGTATTTAATTTTAATGCTACAGATTGAACCTAATGGCCCTATTCTGAGCTACCTCTGTATTGTATAATATCTCTTTAAGTGTAAAGATACATATAGATTGAAAGTAGATTAATAGTAGTATGATTTGGATTCACAGTCTCTCCTGTAAGACTCATGTGTTCAGGGGTGGAGAGATCATGAGGACATTAATCTCATCAATATACTAATCAATTCACTGATGAATTCAACTCTAATGTGCAGTTAGGAAGTGAGACCTGGTGAAAGGAAGTAGATCACTGAGGTGGTAATGTGGAAAAGTGAACCGTTGTGCCCAAGACATTTCCTTTTTTTTTTCCATAGGACCAAGGTTCAAACTCATGACCTTGCACTTGCCAGGCAGGCACTCTTCCTGGTTTTCTCTGCTTGCACTCTGCCATGAGAGGAGTAGCTTTCCTCCAGCATACCATTTAAACCTTAAAGTCAGATGACTGTGGACTGAAACTTCTGAAATCATGAACCAAGACAAATATTTTTATCTTTTTTTCTTTTGAGTTGGGTAATTTGGATATTTTGTGCCAGCCATGAAAAGCTTATCAATACAGATAAACACATAAGATGCTACCACTAATCAATTCAAAGGAGAAAAGGCTATATTAATTCTAGACATAACAGGTCTTACAGCAAAGAAAGTTACCAGGGATAAAGATGGGTATTACATAATGATAAAGGGATAAGCTCTCCAAGGTAACATAACAATCCTATCGTACATAAACCTAAAAAGACAGCACTAAAACACATAGAGCAAACATTGTTAGACTCAAAAGGAGGAATATGTAAATTAATTACTATAGTTGGTATTTAAACCCTCCACTATCATAAACTGACACATAGAATAGTTTGTCCAATAATAGCATAATATACATATCTCTTCCCAGCTTCCAGGGGATATTCACATGTGCAGAGGTAGATCACATTCAGAAGGATAAAACATACTTTAACAAATTTAAAATAACAAGCATCATCATATAAAATCTACTTCAGGACTGTAAAAGAATTAACTAGAAATTAATAACAGAATAGATACCTGGAAAATCCCCAGATATTTGGGGATTTAATACACATAATGCAAGTCAAATCTTAAATTTTAAAATACTTTGAAATAAAAATAAAAAAACACATGTTATTATAATGTGTGAGATGACAGAAAAGCAGTGATTAAAAAGAATTCTATAGCATTGAATGCACATTTTAGAAAAAATCTATTGATGTAAAATCAACAGTTCAGTGATGTTGTTATAAATCTGTATCATTCTGCAAGGAAAATACCACAGTCAATAAAAAGATCAGTGGTTGCTAGGCCTTAGAGGGAAACGAGGATGAATAGGTATAGTGAATAGAAATTTAGAGCACTAAAACTATTCTGAGCTACTGAGCTATCTCCTCAGACTTTTTTTAGAGGAATCCAGGATTGAACTCAGGCCCTTGAGCTTGCCAGGTAAGCACTTACTCTACTGAGCTATCTCCGCAGCCCAAAGTGTTATATGCTATGATACCCAGTAACACTTGGAATCACAGATATAGAATCCTATGTAAGTTGTTTTTCCCTATATACACAAAATTATGACAAGGTATAATTTATAAATTAGACTTAGTAAACACTTAAAGAGTAATTAGCAATAAAATAGAATGATTGTAATAATACACTATAAAAAATACAAACATAACTACTCTTGGGGCCATTCTTAAGTAAAATCAGGGGTACTTGAACAAAGGCATTGCAATACCATTCCAGTCTACCTGAAAACTAAGACAGAAGGTAGTTAGTAAGTTATTGACAGTCCAGTAGCATATATAATATTGACAAGCTGGGGTTTGTGGGTTAGCTCAATAGTTTAAGCTCCTGTGCAGACAATCCCAGTCAGGCACAGAGGTTGACAGTTCAATCCCCAGATGTACCCTTATGGCAGCCTAAACTCGCAAAAATTAATCCTCATTAATGAAGGCAGGAGTGATTAAATTATTGGTCATAGGTAATCAGCTCATCTTTTAGCCCATAGAATTTGGGAGTTAGACTGAAAGTTGCAATGTTCTGATATTTTCCATGAACAACTCCCATTCTAAAGCTATCGAGGAGCTGCTAGCCACCAATCATCTCATTAGCATACAAAAATATTCATCACTCTAGAGATAACAAGGATTTTAGAATTTGTACATCAAGAAACAGGGATGAAAGGGCCAGGCAGATTATCTCAGCAGATAAAAGTGTCTGCTTAGGCAAATTCAGAGACTGGGGGTTCCTTCACTGGCATGCCACGCTGGCCCAACCCCCAGGGTCTGCTGAGATGGGACTGAGACTGGGCATGATGCTGCACACCTATAATCCCAGTGTTTGGGAGGCTGCAAACAAGAGGATCACTACAAGCCCAATCTGTGTAGCGAAACCCTATAGATCCTGTACTAATCCACACACACATACAAATAAAGAAACATGGAAGACCAACTATATGTTTTGAAATGTTGCCAGGTATGGTAGTGCATGCCTGTAATCTTAGCACTCAGGACACTGAGACAGACAGACTGTGAGTTTGAGACCAGTCTTGGCTGAAAAGTGAGTTCAAGGTCAGCCTAAACTGTATAGTGAAAACTTACAAAAAAAAAAAAAAAAAAAGAAGAAGAAGAAGAAAGAAAAGAAAAATCACAGGGCCCTGGGGAGATATCTCAATGGCATAAGTGCCTGCCTGACAAAGGCAAGGTCCCGAGTTGGATCTCTGGTACCACATGCCATGCCATGCATGGTGGTACATGCCTATAATCCCAGGACTAGGAAGGCTGAGACAGGAGGAAAACTATAAGAATGAACTATGTACTGAGGTCCTGTGGTTAAAAAAAGAAAAAGAAAAAGAAAGAAAAGAAAAGGAAAAAAAAGAAAAAGTAAAATCATAGGTTCTATATCCTTAACATGTTTTGGACTCTTGGGCTATCAGTGTATTATAAAGATGCTTATGATTATAAATTTCTGTTGTATTTTTCTTGAGGTGATTTTAAAAAATACTTTTATTTTGAGGAATAAAAACAAGAGCAAAAAAAAACAAAAGCAAAGACAGAAACAGGATAACATATAACAACACATACACTACAGGTTTTCAAAACTAGAATAGCTAATTTATAGTGATTGATATATTATCTATTTTTATCCTGAAATTTGTTGCTCGGATTAACAGATATAGTTACACAAGATGGGAGATATGATTTAATATTAATACATGCCTTCAAAAAATCTTAAATTTTTATTCTCTCTCTTTTTTATTACCTTTTTACTTTAAAGAGAGTATATTACTGATTGATATGACATTATAAATGGTACACATTTAGAAGGTCAAAACGACAGGTATTTCAGTCATGGTTTTAGGCTTCAATGTAGTTGCTTAGTTCACAGATATCAGCATATAGAGTTAGTCATGGTAAGATTTCTAAGCATTAACTGCTGTTTTCAAAAGCCTGATGGAAATTCTTAGGACAATTGCCTTAGCCATCTTGTTTATATAAATATATGGTTTTGCCCCTACCTTACTACCTAGCTTTTCCCCTTTCTCTGTCTTCATTGTTTAATCCTTGATTTTTTTTCTTTCTATTAACTGTGCTTACTGTATCTTTCAGTTTTTATTTCTTCTTTTGATTTCTTAAACTAGGGAGACAATACAGTATGTACATGTTTTTGTCTAGTTTAATTGACTGATGAGTATAGCCTCAAATTGCATCCACATACATACAAAGGCTTCTAGTTTATTTTTCTTTATAGCTGAGTAATACTCCATCGTATAAAAACACCACATCTTTTTAATCCATTCCTCAGGTGACAGGTATTTTTTTGTTCCCAGATTTGGCTATCACAAATTGTGCTGCTATAAACATAGGTGCACATATATTACTATGTTATGATATTTTCAGTTCTTTTGGTAAAATTTCTTGAAGGGGGATATTTGAATTGAATGGGCTTTCCAGTTCTAATTTTTTAAGGAGTCCCCATTCTGATTTGCATAATGTTTGCACCACTCTGCATTCCTACCAGCAGTGGAGAAGGGATCCTTTTCTTCACAGCCTCTGGAACATTTGTTGTTGGTTGATTCTTTATGGTAGCCATTCTTTCTGGGGCGAGATCGTATCTCAGTATTGTTTTAATTTGCATTTCATGAATGGCTAGGGATGTGGAGCATTTTTTATGTATTTATTTACCTTATAGTCCTGAGGAACAATGAATAGATTAGAAGATACAGATACAAATACAAACACACTCAGCCATCTTGCCTTTGACAAAAGGGCCAAGCATCCTTGCTGGAAGGAAGATAGCCTCTTTAACAAATGGTGCTGGAGAAAATAGATCTCTACGTGCCATAAACTAAAACTTCACCCAGGTCTATCACCATGCACTAAGCTAAAGTCAAAATGAATGAAAGACCTAAACATTATAACAGAAACACTCAATCTCCTGGAAGAGAAAGTAAGTGGGCATCTTGAAGATATATGTGTAGGCAAACATTTCATGAACAAAAACCAAACTGCGTGGGAAATACTAGAAAGAATTAACAACTGGGACCTCCTATTATCCGCAAGTTGCTATACCTTTTTGAAATTACCAACAGAATGAAGACAACCAACAAATTTGGAAAAGAACTTAGCTAACAAACACTCAGACAAAGGTCTTCTATCTACAATTTATAAAGAAGGAAAAAAGAAAACATCAAGCCAGGACATAGCAGTGCACGCCTGTAATCCCAGCACTTGGGAGGCTGAGGCAGGAGGATTGGTGCAAGTGCAAGACCAGCCTGGGCTACAAAAAGTGAGCTCAAGGTCAGCCTGAACTGCATAGCAAGAACCTGTCTCAAAAAGAAAAAAATAAATAAACAAATAAACAAAAAAAAAAATGAGGGCCACAAAATGTAGAGACCCGATCCAAAAGTGGGTATCTGAGATGAATATACACTTCTCAAAGGAGATGATGTTTTTAATTGCACTCAAGTTGAGAACTAATATATTTCTGGTACAATTTTCAGTATTATTAGTTATCTCACTTTATTCCAATTAATTCAGTTTTTGCTTAGAATTCTATTTTCAATTATATTAATATAGTTTTACCATCTTTTTCTGATACACATGACATATTCTATACCTTAATTTTTAACATTTCTATACATCTAGTTTTTTGTATGTGTTTTACATAGTGGAATGTAAAAATATTCTACTCTTAAGAGTACAGTCTGTTTCATTTACTTTGATCAATAACGTTTTATTTTACTTTTGTGTCTTTTAACCAATTATCCTTTGTTCCTTTTTTCTTATATTCTGTTTGATGGAAAAAAATTCTATTTGCCTATTTGGAAGCTGTAGGTTATATTTTTATCTATAGAGTCTCTTCAAAGTTTAAAATACATGTTCTTTAGGTGTTCTAATAAAGATTAGAGTTGGAGCCAGGGAGATAGCTCCATGTCACAAGTGCCTGCCTGACAAGCACAAAGTCATGAGTCTGAACTTCAGTCCCGCAAACAACAACAATAGCAACAACAACAAAAAGATTAGAGCTATTCAATATTATATCCTTATGTCAATCATAACAAATTCCTTACCCTGCATTTATTATTCAATGAGCACACTTTCTCTGATCTTCATTTTGCTTAATGTTTTCATTTTGTGCCCATTTTAAATACAAAAGTAGTTATAATTATTATAAATTAATAACTAAATCAATTTATTCTAATGTTTTCTTATATATACTGTTACAAAGCATATATTGTGCATATGTCTCATTTTTGCCATTAGTACCCACTAACCTTTACCTATAACTATTAATCTGAATGGTACTATAAAATGATGTTTACTTTTATGTTCCTTTTTCATTTGCTAGCTGAAACACTGCTATAAAGGGAGATGTAGTTCCTGTATGTCTATAAAGGAACTGTGGATTTGCATCCTTTTATGCACATAAGAGTTACTGCTGGAGTTAAGGCCATAATAGTGATTACGATGCTTTATAAAACAATTCTCTGGAATGCTTTATACCTTATTCTAGAAATAGAGACTCTGAAGTTCTAGGTCTGAGACCTAACAAATGATTACAAGTGTGTTATATACTGAGGTCTTTGTTCCTTCATTTAATTCTGCCTGGAAAATTATGTTACTTTGGATCTCTCTGTTTCTCAGGCATTTTACTATCTGAGTAACTGTTTAGCACTTGGAACTGGAAGGGTTTCAGATTTTGGATTTTTTTCTGGGTGTTCCAAATATTTACATGTATACAAAAAGATAAATGCAGAATGGGACTCAATTGTGTTTAAATGTATTATATATATATATAACTTATATGCATAGATTGGAGGTAATTTTATATATTTTTAGTTAAGATGCATTTTGGTTGCATGAGATCAGGTGTTAAATTTTCTCTGCATGGCATCCTGTTAGTCCTCAACAAATTTTCAAATTTGGAGCAATTTGAATATTTGATTAAAAGTGCTGAATCTATATACATTGAATAGTTGTTGTTAAGGTTGTGTCTGGGGTATGTTATCATATTTTAGTTGAGACAAAAAAAAACTTATCTCCCATCAGATCTTCTTATAGTTGGCATTGATATATGTGATGGCTGTCTAGCTTTTTACAATTGAATTTTCTTTGTCCTTCTCACAAGCTTAAATTATAAGTTATAGATGATAAATTTAAAGAGTTTTCCCATTTCTGAAGATGTTAATCCCGTTTCATTGTTATTGATGAGAAGTCTTTTTGAAAACAAATTGTGTATATATATATATATATATATATATATAGTATATATATACATATATATAGTATATATATACATATATATATAGTATATATATATATACATATATACATATAGTCTCTGTATTTTGTAGCTTTTACTATGATCTCTTAATCTTTGAAATATCTTTTCTCTGAAATGTCTAGCTGCATGTTTTAATTTATCATACACAAGTCCCTGACTTTCCAATGAGTTCTGCTGTGAGAGAACATTTGTAAGCAGGACTCCTTTGTAAACCCAACAAAGTGAGTCTTACACATCTTTTACACAATGTATCATGTAATGCATAAGAACCAAACACACAAACACTTAAATTATGTTTACTTACCTTAAAATTGTAAACACATAAGCTCCTTCCACTATTTGTTTATGTTTACCAATGTTTATAATGTGAGGACTGTTAGTATCTTTGAAAATTTCCAAGGGACTTAATGTATTATCTTCTAAGAATATATTACTCTACACATTGAAGCCTTTCTTTAACTAAGTAATGCTAAGTCATATCTTCAAATTATTGCATCTTTCCACTCTCCCTATTCTCTTTTGAACATCACATTCTACAAATGTGGATGTTTAAATTATTTTTATATCGTTCATCTTCTCTCATATTTACTTATTCTTATTTTTCTTTTCCATCCTCCATTCTTCATGATTATTTCATAATTCATTGATTTGTTGTTTGGATCCTGCTTTTAGATTGAAACATTAAATATTTAGTTTTCTGACCAGAAATTGAATTTTCAATGAGTTTGTTTTTAATATATCAGTTATTTAATAATATCTTTATTTTAATTTCTTAATCATTTTAGTGAAAACTATGCTTTCATTTGTATTTTTGAACACTTTCTTGCTTTCTTTCTTTCTTCTTTCTTTCTTTTCTGTATTTCATACAGGGTCTTATTACAAAGCTTGAATTTGTACTGATTCTCTTTTTTCACTTTCCCAAGTGCTGGGATTATAGAGAAAGGTCGCCATGCTCAGACTCTGTGGCCAGCTCAGAGAGTTCAGGGGCTGGGCCTGTGCAGCATGTGGTGTACGTGATTGAATCTGGGTCCCTGTGCTTGCCTAAGCAGGTGCTTAGTGTGCTGAGCTATCTCACCAGCCCTTACCTTTAAACATTTTGAACACACTTACTTTCAAATTTTCACCAGACTATTACATAAGAACAATTTCCTTTGGAAAAAAATGTCTGCATTAACTATTCATTTTGTTTTCTTTCATTGTATTAGATTTATTGTGTGTTAAAATTTTATCATACAGTACAGTTTATTATACATTATTTCCCCAAGCTACCAATCATTTCTATTTTGAAAAAGCAGAATTATACCCTCTTTTTTCTCTTATATTTTTGCGGGAGGTGAAGGGTCTATAGGGTGTTCAGAGTCTCACTACTCGATTGGATTTGTAGTGATCTGCCTGCTCACAGTCTCCCAATAGCTGGGCTTACAAGCGCATGCCACCACACCCAGTCTCAATTACCATCTTAGCAAACCCCAGAGGTGGGGCTGGCATGACAGGCCCAGGGATTGAACCCTGCTTGCAGGTGCTTTAATCTGCTGAGCTATTTGGCTGGCCCTTTTGTCTCTTATTTTCATCTACACTCTCCTCTTCATTTTGGCAGTTTTGTAGTTGACTATTCCTGTTTTTGGGTGCTCCCAGTCAAAAGCTAGGCCTAATAGTGATATTTTAGGATTCCTTGCTCACTGTGATCTTCAGAACTGGTTGAATCCAACTAAAACCTGCCAGTGTCTTAGTTCATCTCAAGGAATCAAACCTGTGTGTATATTCCTTTTGCATTTCTAGAATTGCAGCTGAATTCTACTTCTAACACTAGGCAACATTTGGGTAATTTGTTTAGGTTAGGCTTCTTTGTGAGAATCTGGATTAAGATCTGGCTTTTTTTGTGTTTTGACTTCATACCATGAACCTAAACTTGCTCCTTTGCCTCACATTAGTCATTCCAGTCTCTCTGGCCATAGGACCCAAAGTTTGTACCACCATTTCCTGTTCTTGGTCATTGAGTGCAACAAGGTTAAAAGCCTAAGCCCTTCCCTAGTTCACAGATGTATGTTTCTTGTAGTATTTGATTTAAGCTATTTCTCTTTTCTATTTACTTTTTAGATGTAATGTATCATTGGTATATCTTTGAGTTGAAGAAAATTTTCAAAAGGAGTCCCTGAGGAATGTTAATTAGAAGTCCATCTGACTCTGATTTTATTTTAACATTTGCTCTGTATTCAGCAATCATTGTGATTGTATAGTATTGTTTAAACTCAGCTTATAGTCTGTATCAAAGCTTTTAGATGGGTTAAAAAGTATTTGACATTTATAGCCATGGTTGGAAGAGATACCTTTCCCTCCCACTGAAGTAGAACGGAAAAAAATGAGGATAGGAAGGAGACACAGAAAAATGTAACATTAAAATTGTACTTTTTAAGAAAAACTGTTTTCAGACATGAAAGTTTCAAGTTATTTTTCCTCCCAGAAAAAAAAATGTCTAAGGGCTTTTCAGGCAATAAACCTATGAACTAGTCTCTGGATCTGTGTCTTTATGTATAATTTGATCTGCCTACTGCCAAACCCACCCTAAAAATGCACAGACTATCTCAGCTTCAAACACATGTGAATGGTTTGCATTTTATTTTTTTTGTCTTTTTGAGACAGGGTCTTGTTATGCAGTTCAGGCTCGCCTTGAGCTCACTTTTGTAGTTCAGGCTGGTCTCGAACTCACACCGATCCTCCTGCCTCAGCCTCCCGAGTGCTAGGATTACAGGCGTGTGCCACCACGCCCGGCTAATGGTTTGCATTTTAAATACCCTATCAAATAGGCAAATAGGCCTACTGGATAGATGCTATAACCCGTATCTTAAATTCGCTTTATGGAAATCACTAAAGCCTCACAAACAGACCAAGCTAGAGACTATAAGGTACTTGTTTCTCTTGGAGGGTTGCACTTTACCTCTTTATGTTTCTACTGTTAAATTCTGTCTAATAAACTTCTTTATTCATTTTACTGATATATCTCAAAGATTGTTTTTCTGTGCTAGAAGTCGTGCAATCCAGGCATGGTGGCACATGCTTATAATCCCAGCATTTAACAGGCTGAGGCAGGAAGACTTCCATGAATTCAAGGTCAGTCCATGATACATAAGGGAGTTCAAGGCCAGTCTGTACTTTTTGAGACCATGTCAAAAAGTAAACAAATCAGTGAACTTGCAACTTGCCCCATGTGTGGGGGTGAGTCTAGGTTCATCATTTCCACTTACACGATTTCCATGGGTCCTGTTCGGGGTTAACACTAGAATTCATAATTTGGTGACTTAAGGCCAGCAGATAAATACTTGTATGTTTTTCTTCTGCATATAACCTTGAAATCTATGAAGAGATGCCTTCTATCAGAGCATTATATATATATATATATATATATATATATATATATATACATATATATGTATATATATACATATATATATGTATATATATACATATATATGTATATATATATATATATATATATTTCTTCCTTGCTATATTAAATAAATATTCAAACAGCCACAAGATAAAATGTGATCTCGGTGCAATACAGAATTGCAAGCCCTACAGACCACATAAAGTAGAAAATTTTGTTAAAAAACAACTTTTTTTTTCCAATTCTTTTATTGTTTAAATTTAACAATGGTTATATTACATATTTTCATCATCGGATCAGTTTAGATTAATACATATAGGTATATAAGATTGATCAAACAACTAAACATTAACCTTTCTAAATCCACATTACTTTTTTTTTTTCTTTTCCCCCTTTTTTTCTTTGAAAGTTGACATATTGCATATT
>PVJA010040793.1:0-18244 GCA_004027025.1 Myocastor coypus | reverse complement strand
TTTTTACATTTTAACAAAATATTTTAAAAGTTGTTGAAATACACCTCAGACTGCCAATGTGAGTTGGTTTCAAGATGGGAGATTTTTTTGAGTATTTATAGAAATAATTAAAAATAAAATTAGAATGATAACAGTACAGTGAAGATGATTTGTTGTAAAATTAATACTCTATTGAGAGTACTTGTTACATTTTAAATCCAAAGTATGGGTCAGATGAAAAGACATAGTCTATATATGTGCACACATTCATATTTGTCTTTCTGAGGATCACTTGTCAAAGATAAATTGGTAAGTCACTATTTGATAAAAAAAGATTTGACTATCTCAGAATAAAAGATACATTTCATATCTAATCAATATATAAGTGTATAAAAGTAGATTTTTAAAAATGGTTCCTACATTTTTCCCAAGATTGAAAAATCAGATGTTTATCCTCAGTGAAAAAAATACTTTTTTATTTTTTTTTATTTATTTATTTTTTTTTTTGTCTTTTTGAGACAGGGTCTCAACTATGCAGTTGAGGCTGGCCTTGAGCTCACTTTTGTAGCCCAGGCTGGTCTCAAACTCACAGTGATCCTCCTGCCTCAGCCTCCCGAGTGCTGGGATTACAGGCGTGCGCCACCACGCCCGGCATAAAAATACTTTTTTAAATAAAGTATTATCATTGAAGTGAAAATTGGTACCTGATCCATAAGGGTTTCTTTCTCATTCCTCTTCGCTGAAGGCTCCTGAGTTTCTCAACTGTAATTATATGTGCATTCCTATTGCTAATAAATGTATTATGAATAGAGTTTGATTTGTATTATAATATAGTAATTTTGCATTTGACTGGTTGATTTTGGTTACAATTTCACAAAAAGCTTATTTTTTCACTTTTAACACAAGTTGGAAATTATATCTCATTTCCTTAAATGATTTATATTCAAAGCAGTGTAATATGTAGTGTTGGTATTAATGAATGTCAAGACTTAAAACACTGCAGTTTCTGTTCAGAATGTATGTGATAGTCTGACTTTGTGAGAAATTTTCCATAGATTTGAAATTAAAATATGTTCTGAGTAAGATGTTGCTATAGGAATTATCTATTTAGATTGAGTAACCGTTCCAACTATAATTATTTTCTATTTTGAACTACACTGACCTAAGTTGAAGAGTAACAGACATTTTAAGACAGTATTAAAGATGCAAAATAATTATGTTCTGAAGTGTCTTTTGTAGACCTGGTTTTTATTGCAGTTCACTGCCATGCTGCCAATAGGTAATGCTTTGATTCATAGATATTTAAATACTTTATGAAACTATCTCAAAAATAGGAAATGATGATTAGATTATTTGCATAGTCATAATATTATTTAGAACAAACTCTAATGAGTGAGAGCACTTCTACTGGTTACTCTCAGAACTCAGCTATTTTTAGAAACTTCGAAATCTTGAAGTTGGTTTCTTTTGTTCTTGTTGTTGTTTGAAGTTGTTTTTATGTCTGATTTCTCTAGGCATCCCAGGAAAATATGTGGGTAAATATTTTGGGAAGTATGTTTCTTTAGCCTAACTTGTCTTCTACATGAAAACAATCACTCTGTCCAGAGCCAAGAATCCAGGCTAGAGTGTAAATGCAATCATAATTCTGTAGCATTTTTAACGTTATTATTTAACCTGAAACTACTTTATTTTCATGACAGACATAAATCCCCATTTGGAGAAAACTGAGCAAGCAGTATATATGCCAAATCATTTCCATTTGAATAAGTTAAATAAGTTTTCTGTAGTTTAACAAGGGAATTTGAGGTGCAAGTATTTATTTCTGAATTGGGATGTAACATTGGTTAGTTGTTTTAAAGTTTATTTTATGTATTATTGGTAACATTGCCAAGAAAGTAGAGCACACAGGCTAAAATAGGTCATATTCAGGCATGGCAAAGCTACAAGTAGGGACAGAGTCTCAACTTGAAACA
This sequence comes from Myocastor coypus, assembly GCA_004027025.1. Classification (NCBI taxonomy): domain Eukaryota; kingdom Metazoa; phylum Chordata; class Mammalia; order Rodentia; family Myocastoridae; genus Myocastor; species Myocastor coypus. Next base: position 16,292 of record PVJA010040793.1, on the reverse strand, counting down.
AAGAGGAAGAAGATAGCCATGAATTGCATATTCTGAAAGTTGAAATATATTTTAAGAACAAGTATTAATATACTAAAATTTTTGTTTCTGTGTAACATAATCTGGGAGTAATGGCAAAACTAATTTTTTCTTAATAAGCTACTGGGAATACTGTAGAATTGTAGGATACTAGAAGTGCAAGGGGTTTATTAATGCTTGAATACTAGTCATACTCCCATATCCTATAGAACACCCTTCATTAACATTTTGAAAGTGGTCATCTAGGGGCCAGGGAGATAGCTCAGGGGCACAAGTGCCTACCTGGCAAGTACAAGGTCATCAGCTTGATCCCCGGTTCTACCAAAAAAAATAAAAGAAAGTAGTCATCCATTGTGTTTATTGTTTCTATTTAAGCAAGTATCCCACTTAGGATCTTTAAAATGGCTTTGTAAGTTAGAATAGAGTCAGTTACCATTCCTTTCATACTTCTTTATAATGCAAACATAAATTAAACTTTAAACTTATGCTTAGGTTGACCTTTCTAAATTGTAGTTTTAATTTTAAAAAATAAATTTTTTTTTTTTTTTTTTTTTTTTTTTTTTTTTTTTTGTGGGACCAGGGTTCGAACTCACGACCTTGCACTTGCCCAGCAGGCACTTGTGCCTCGGAGCTATCTCCCCAGCCCCATAAAATAAATGTTTATTAATTGCCTTCCTGTTATGTGTACCAAAAATAATTCTGTCATTGAAGTAGAAATGTATTGGTAGAACTTTGTATTTGGAAGTACAAGTGTATGAGGGACTTTGTCTATAATTTGATACCTTTCTTAGATGTATAACAATGAAGGCAAGTGAAAGTATAAACATGATATAGATTCTTCTTGGCTTAAACTAATAATCTCAGGTCATCTTAATTATTAAAAGCTATACACATATGTAACAATACCTATGGCATTTATAAAATCCATAGTAAGCAACAAACTTAAAAAATTCTTTCATATGTAAGAAGAAAATTCCATTATGTTACACAAATTTTAAAAAATCACGTCATATAGATTAAAGGGAGAGAATGGTTTAGTTGCTATTCATACACATTAACAAAATTGGAAAATCATGTTCATTTGTCATCTACTTAAAATGGTAGGGAGTAAGGGGTTGATCAGTGTCATCTTCTATGTCCACCTCCTGCATCTGGAGTTTTCAGTGGTGAACACAAACAGAATCTCAGCAAGAGAATATTTATTCACAGTCTAGTGAAGCTGGACACCCTCAGTATACAGCTGAGAGGACCTCATCTAACTGGACCCTTTAAATACTGTCAGTTATGAGTTGATGCCAAGACTGGATGTTAAAACCACCTACAAGATGAGTAATGAAAGTATTCACAATCAGCTTCACTATCACAAGTGTGTAGACTTATGAGTGTTAATAGCACAATCCACCAGAATCAAGAGCAAGGTTGGGGGGCCTGGCAGGATGGCTCAGTGGTCTAAAGCGCATGCTTAGAAAGCTTAGGCAGCTTCAGGGACCTCGGTTCGATCCCCAGCACCACATACTGCACCAGCCCTGCCCTCAGGGCAGGCTGAGCGGACCATAAAAATAAACAAGTTCTGAAACAAAAAAAATAGAATAAAATAAAATAAATTCTTAAAAAAAAAAAAAGAGCAAGACTGTATTGGGTGACATGTAGAATTTCCTCTTATTAAATGTACATTTCAATGATTCAAACTCTAAATAAAAGGAATATGCAAAAATGCTGACAGTTCTCAAAGTTCAGTAGTTAGAAGGTGATGGTGTGTTATTTTATGTGGAATGTAACCAGTGTTCTGAAAACATACTTCAAAGACCAGGAGTAAAAATAGCAAGCTCAGCCTCATGCCTAACACCAAGTTTTCATCTACACATCTGGTGCTAGGCACAGTCATGGTACCTTTCTGATTTCACAAAGAACTCAGTGCAAATTCTTCTATGAGCTTCTCTGCATGATGCAAAAGACTTCCAATTTAATAGGAAGCCATTGGTTTTTAAGCCATCTTTTTACTCTTAAGAGTAGATGTAGCCGGGCGTGGTGGCTCACGCCTGTAATCCCAGCACTTGGGAGGCTGAGGTAGGAGGATTGGTGTGAGTTCGAGACCAGCCTGGGCTACAAAAGTGAGCTCAAGGTCAACCTCAACTGCGTAGCAAGACCCTGTCTCAAAAAGACAAAAAAAAAAAAAAAGCAGATGTACTAAAGGTAACACTATTTTCATACATCTGTGCCTATACACAGTGTAGTATACTCTCATGAAGATATAGCTAAGATGTACCAGCTAGAAATCAAATATATTGTACTAGACCTAAAATATGAAAAATGTACATCATGAGGAATGGATTGAGCTCCATAAAAGATCAAGTAGAGACTTCAGGGTATGAGCAATATCAATGAGTATATTATTTTTGCCCCACCTCCACTGGGCAAAAAAAAAAATCTGTTTATTACATGTAACTTCAGATTTTAAATTTCCAATGGGATTCTAAGTATGTGTCACCTAGCCCAGTTCCCTTCCCTTCCCTTCCCTTCCCTTCCCTTTCCTTCCCTTCCCTCCCTATAAAAATAGGACATTTGTCAATTTACTGAGGAAGTTCCAATGTTTTTATAAGTATGTAACAAGCTTACACATTAAGTCAGTTTTGTGAGATGTGTAATTTCATGAAGTTACATTTACCAAAAAATGCGTAAGACTGATGATTAGAATTCTCTAAAAGTTTACGTTTTTCGAGGCTTCTGCCTAACATAATCCTGAATACAACTGAGAATTTGTTAATCTCTTCTTCCAAAATGTGCTTTCTACTCTTTTTTTTTTCCCCTATGGGAATTGTGGTTTTGGGGAATTTCAATTTCAGAATTTCAACATGGAAGATTATAATATTTAGAAATTGAGGCTAGTGAGATAGCTTGGCAATCTAAGGGCCTGCCTGTCAAACACAAGGACCTGACTTCATCCCTAGTACCTGATTCCATGCCCTGCTAGCCACCAAAACTGGGCATGGTGGTGCATACCTGTAATCCCAGTGCTGGGGAGGTTAAGACAGGAGAATCACTGAGTCTGAGTTGCATAGTAAGACCTTGCACCAAATAAATAAATAAATAAACAAACAAATAAATAAATAAATTTCTAAAAGTTGTGATTTGGGATTTAAAATTTGTTTTGTTATTTTTAAATTTGTGGTGTATGGGCTGGCCAGATAGCTCAGAGGATTAAAGTGCTTGCTTAGGCAGGCCTAAGGACCAGGGTTTGCTCCTCAGCCTGCCATATGGGCCTGCCATATGGGCCAGCCTGCCATATGGGCTAGAGTGCACTGAGACAGTGATTGAGACTGGGTGTGGCAGCCCATGCCTGTAATCGCACCACTTGGGAGGCTGAAAACAGGAGGATCAGTATGATTGTGATGTGCATAGTAAAACCCTGTAGATCCTGTACTAAATACAAAAAAGTAATAATAAAAATAAACACAATTTAATTTATAGAACAACTTAATTTATACAATACAATAAATACAATTAAATAAATGCTAAATACAAAAGTAGTAAAAATAAAAATTGTGATGTGACAATTTTACTTTTTATTTGTTTTATTATTTATTTATTTGTCCTTTTGAGACAAGGTCTTGCTCTGCAGTTCAGGCTGGCCTTGAGCTCACTTTTGTAGCTCAAGCTGCTCTCGAACTTACACCAATCATCCTGCTTCAGCCTTCCAAGTCTGGGATTACGGACATGTGCCACTATGTCCAGCAATTTTTTTTTTTTTATGGCTGGCTCAGTCTGCCCTGGGGGTGGGGCTGGCGCAGCATGTAGTGTCAGGGATCAAACTAAGGTCCCTGTGGTTGCCTAAGCTTGTGCTTTACACTGCTGAGCCACCTCTCCACCCCAACAATTTTAGATATTAGAGATCTTGATCATTTGGGATTTCAATATTTGGAATTATCACATTTGTGACTGTGTATTTTAGTAAAAGGCGAAAGATTTGTGTGATCTGAAGAAAAACCAGAGTATTGTGACTGTGTATTTTAGAATTAAGCTTAAAGCAAGTTTCATTTGCTCTCTCGGCGCACCCTAGGGACTGGCTGGTACGGCAGGCCAAGGTTCGAACCCTGGTCTCTGCACCTGCCTAAGCATGCATTTAAATCCTCTAAGCTATCTGGCCAGCCCACACATCACAAATTTAGTCCAAAAGCCTTATCTTCATTTCTTCTATTCTCCTGCCATTGTGACATTACTTTCCCATTTGTGCTACCTTTTGTTTCTATTGGCCGGAACCTGCCTTGAGCACACCTGTCCATTAACTTCAATAAATATTCCTTTGTTTTCTGTTACGATTGCCATACACAAGAGTCTGGGATCTAGCTTTCAGATTCATCAACATGGTATCATTTCTTGGTTAGTTAGACAGCAGATGGCAAACAAAAAGACTAGCTGTGATGCAAACAGCTTTGGCCTTTGTAGGAGACAAGAAGGTCCTAAACATGGGTTGTATTTGTGTTTGTGTTTCTGTGCCCTCACTTGCTATTGGTCCTTGATGAATGGGAATTACTTTACAATGGCTGTAATTTCCCACATTTACACAGGGATAAAACTTCATTGAGCAGAAGAGAGATGAAAGGTTTGTAAATGCCTTAGACACGCCCATCACACACACACACACACACACACACACACACACACACACACATGCCTAGAACTGACTAGCCAGCTGGGATCAGACCTCCTGGCTTGGACAGGTATCCCCAGGTTGCTCCCTTGATGTTTCTCTTGAGACCGAAAGGCATGGGCCCTGTCCATTCTATTAGGGGATGGGCATTTTCCCCTGGACTGTGGATTTAAATGTCCACTTGGGTAATACACAAATTTGTTTATGGGACCTGGCTGGAGTCTGTGAGCTCACAATGAGTAGTGTTACCCTTTTGAGGTCTGTTCTCTCTGTGTCTCTTTCTCTATATGTCCCATGTTTCTTGTCTCTCTGTCTCTGTCTCAGTCTTTCTGTCTGTCTCTGTCTGTGTATGTGTGTATTTCATTCTCCCTCTGTCACTAGCCAACCCCAGACTTTCATGTGTCAGAAAACTCAGATTCTTTGGCTCCTTATTTTCTGGTGCTGGTCAAATGAGAGAGGCCGAGAATTGGAGGATAAATGAGAGTGGAAAGAAACACTTGTCTTATTTGACCCAGCACCCAGGCCTGGCATGTTAGTGGAACTTCATCCATCAGACAGGCCCAGTATGGAACCCTGTGGTAGAACTCCCTACAGAAAGGTTAGAGGCAAGACCCAACCAGCTGATGCAAGAGCAGAACATGTTTCCTGACTGGTACAACGGGTTCACCTCCAAGGACTATGGCGGGAAGAAGTGGAGCACAGCAGGCAGACCCAAGCCACACCCACCTGGACAAGTTTGAACTTGATAGATCTGGACCTGGTGCTAAGAACTCTACCAAAGCTCTACACCAAAGGTCAGAAGATAGTACCACACAAAATGACAAAGAGAAGGAGCAAAATGCAGTCTCAGACCCTAAGCCCACCCAGAACAAATGCCAAGGACAATAGCATAGAAATTTGAAACCACACACTTGAAATCTCTGAAATAACAGCATCTAAAGTAAAGAAGCCAGTGAAGAAAAGTATAGAGGTAATCAGATCAGAAATAATTTCTGAAGTAAAAAAAGAAAAATGATAACTATAATGGAAGAAGTACTAAGTGCTTCGAAAGACAATGATTAAAAAAAAAAAGAGCAGAGCAAATTGAATGAGCAATGTAAGAAAGAAATAGAAAAAAAGAAATAGAACACCTGAAGCAGATTCAAAGTGCTATACAGGAAATTAAAACCTCAATCACAAGCTGGCAAAACCATTTCAGTGAAAGTGAAAATAGACTTTTAGACCTTATAGACACTATTGCAGCTAGGGAAGAGGTAAGGCAAGATCTCTTAATAACAACTAGGATGCAGAAAAAGGTAATTCCAAATCTACAGGATGATGTAAAGATGAACAACTGAGAATAAAAGGCATCAACAAGAAAAGAGTCAATACAAATGATATAAAAAGAACATGGGCAAAAGTAATAGCAGAAAACTTCCCAAATATGGAGAAACAATTTGAAATTCAGGGAACTGAAGCATATAGAACTCCAACTAACATCAATACAACTAAAACCACACCCAGGCATATAATAATAAAGATCCCAGAAATTCAATATAGGAAAAGTATACTAAAAACCACTAGGGAAAAGTAACACATCACATTTAAAGGAAACTCCCGGCCTGGCAGGATGGCTCAATACTTTGAATTGATCAGATTTGTACATATGACACACAACATTCTGGCCTCTTAGTTGGACTCATGATTTAATAATAATTTTGGAATATTATTTTGAAATATTTAATTTAGTTTTTAATTAGCATTTAATTAATTTTGTGATTTAAAAATTTTTTATTTTATGATTCATACTGTATTTTTTAATTTAATTTTTTTTTCTTGTTTCAGAACTTTTGTTTGTTTATTTATTTATTTTTATGGCCGGCTCAGCCTGCTCTGAGGGAGGGGCTGGCGCAGCATGTGGTGCCGGGGATCGAACCGCGGTCCCTGCAGCCACCCAAGCTTTCCTAAGCAGCCGCTTTAGACCACTGAGCCATCCTGCCGGGCCCCCATATTGATATTTCTTATTAAAAGTAAAAAAAATAGGAATGGTGGTATGATTTATCAGTAACAATACTTTTGAAGGAACTTTTGTCAGTTGTGTTATTTTGGAGAGAATAATTGCCATGAATGTAACAAAGTTAAATGCCTTTATTCTATTTTCTGATACTGTAATGTTCTATCTCTGGCAATCATTACTGTTTTTACATAATAAACTGAAGTAAAAGCATCAAGGAAAGCCTAACTCATGTGAGGTATCACTAAAAAGTGCAATTTACTAATTTATAATTCATTTGTTATATTCTTTCGCCAATTTTAGTAATAAATTTAAACACTATCATTTTTCATGAGGACCACTGTCTGATGTTTGAGGTATGCATCAGATGCCTTCAAACACAGATATTAATCTGTTGGTCTCTTTCACACATACTTTTTTACTGTTTTATTCTTAAAATTTTATAAAATGTTTTATACAGTGCTTTCAAATAGAAAATCTACTTGATGTCTCATGTAGTTATATGATTGCAAAACTATAAACATAAGTGAACTACAATGCAGTGATTATAGCTTGTCCTGACATTAATTTTGCTTAGACATATAAATTACTCAACAGTCATATAATATCAAAAATTGTCTACACCTGAAGTATCTGATGTAATTCATGAATTATAATACACTACTGAGTACAGTGTCAATTTTTACACCTCACAACACGTATTTAGTTTTCCTATAGCATATTTGTAGTTTTTACCACCATCAGTAAGATCTATAGGGTGTATTGCTATTGATATTTCAAGTAGTGATAGAATACTGAAAATGTAACATTTTATCCTGAACACATTTACTTTCCCATTATTTTACTATGAAAAAACATCTTGATATCCCTGGTGATGTATGCTTGTTATCTCACCAATGCAAGGGGTAAGGGTGTGAGAAAAATAAATTTGAGGGCATTCTATTCAACCCAGTGAAACCTTGCCTCAAATTATGTGCAAAAATCTGCAAGTGTAGTTCAGTACCTTATTACTCCTAGGTTTGTTCCAAGTTTCAAAAATAATTTTAATACAAAACATCACATATCAGTGTTTCTTTTTCTCATTTAATATCCTAAAGGCTAAGCCAAATGTGATGGTGTATTCCACTAGTCCCAGCATCAGGAGGAGCTAATATAGGATGATCATGGTTTTAAAGATGAAGTTGGGGACAACTTAGCTACATGCCTTAAAAATCGAAATAATGCTCTTTATATCTACATTTCAAGTTTAATGAAAGATACAAGTTTAGGTTATAACATAAAGTTCTTAGAATGGAACTTAAAAATACTATTGCAAATCATGATTCTGTTGAACAGAAAATTTTCATGGTAATGTTTTTACAGCAATCATATATATGCCTGTATCATAGAGTAAAACAATCAATGAAACAGGAAGAAGCCAGACATTCTACAGAGGGAAATGAATAGAGACATGAAAATATTAGTTTTATCAGTAAGGTTGCTGGATAAAACTTTTGGTTGAAAATCAGGTGGGTTGATATAACAAAAATAATGAAATTAAAGAAACTACTACAAAGACATGGAACAACAGAGTTAGCCTAGAAAATGGAGGGAAAGTAACCAGATACTTCTTAGAGGACTAATATCCAGAAAAACCAGATAAGTGAAATGAATATACACTTCTCAGAGAAAGTACAAATTATCAGTAAATACCTGAAAAAAATGTTCAGCATTCTTGCCCAATAGAGAAATGCAAACTGGAATATCTTATTTCTGAAAGAATACACACTACCAAGAACTCAAAACCGTTCATGAGGGCCAGCCAAATAGCTCAGTGGTTCGGTCCCCAAGCCTCCTGTTACGGTTTATGTCTAGTTGTCCCTCCAAAGCGTCATGAATCATGTGGCAGGGACTTCTAGAGTTTGAGACTTGATCCATGATTCACTGGGATTATGTGTTTTAATACTGATGAGATTGTGGTCTGAGTATTGCTGGGAATTATAGGTGTGGCCTGAGGTGGATAGGCTAAGGCAGAGAGCCTGATGTAATTTAAAGAGAGACAGAGAGACAGATTAGTGCTGTTGTTCTCTGCTCCCCTTTTTGGTCAGTTGCCTCTGTCGCGATTGTTGCTGTTCCGCTGCCATGAACTGGATGCTTTCGGCCCTGTTCCACTCAGCCTTGGGCCAGCTGAATATGGACTGAAACCTCCAGTAACTGTGAGCCAATAAACCTTTCCTTTCTTCCTTTTGAGTGCTGGGTATTTGTCCCAGCAACGAGAGAAGAGTAACTAAGACACCTGCCATGCCAGCCCCGCCCCCAGGACGCTCTGAGATGGCAATTAAGACTGGGAGTGGTGTCATACTACTGTAATCCCAGCTCTTGGGAGACTGTAAACGGGTGGATCTCTACAAGTCCAATCTAGTAGTGAGACCCTGAAAAGAAAAACAAACAAACAAACAGTTCATCAAGCTGCAGAGAAAAAACAAACCATTTGACATCATTGATAGGGATGTAAAGTAATTCAATCATCTCAGAAGTCAGTGTAGAAAATATTCAAGGAAATAAAAATTGTAATTCCACTAACAATAATGGTTCCTTTTTCATATATTCTCCTCAGGGTTAAAGAATCTATGTTTCAACGATATATGTATATTTCTGATTACATCAGAAATAATTATTCTATTGGACAGCAGCAGTAATCACTGCTCTGTTGGTCACCAGATACCAAGGGTAAACAAGAACTGTTCAGTATATACCAGTTAATAAATTATACAAGATAATTTATATGTTATTATCAAATTTGTTCTATGTTATATTATTTTTTCTAATATATATATACATATATATGATAATGATTTAGCAGCATGGCAAGGGTGTAATACAATTTTCATTAGTTTGGGTATATTGAGTGAATATTCAATATATATTTCAACTTTGGGGGTTGATCAATTTGTTTCGATTTTATACTCCAAGGAACATAACTAAGCACTCCAACTTTTCTGAGGTTGTGATGTATAGAACACCAATTTTATTAAATTCTCTCTTGGGTTCAATGCTGTGTTGGTCAGTGTACTGCAGTGGAATATACATATTAGAATTTATTTTTCTAATTTCCTCATAAAGGATATTTTTAAGACTTCTTTGTATAGTCAGAGGCTGAATACTCCAACAATGGGTGCCTAAGTGCTTGAATGAGGGGAATGACTGACTGCTCAAATGAAATTAGATGTACTGTCTTTGGAGCATAAAAATGATGTTGTCCAGATACATAAATGTGGGTCAGTCAGATTCATGTTTATGCTTTAGATTATTTCTATTGATGAATTATCACTGTTAATTTCTTGAGTTTTATTATATAAAACAATAAGTACTTAAAAGGTAAAAATGTCACAAAATAAAGTGTTTTTAATATTTATTATTTATTTTTTTTAAACCCCAAAATTTTAACATTTACTAATTTTGCAGTTGTGGCAAAGACTGAAAAAGAATATAAAAAAAATAAATTTCCACACTGAATACAATGAAAATACCAATAGTGCTTACCAAAAAAGATGTTCACTTCAATTACCACAACTAAAGCAGTCCCTCACACATGACAATATTATGTTCCATATGCATGCATTGCTTACCCTGACAGCATATGTCCTTTGCTTTCTGGTCTTTTGTAGGACATACTTGACATTTCAGTGGCCATGCTGTTTTGTCAGCAGGTTCTTATTATATCATACACTGTGTGGTTATGGGGGACATAAAATATCAATAAAATAAATTACATGTATTAAGTTCTTAATACTTGTTTCATGTTTAGAAGATATCAACATTTCTCAAAGCTGTGTACTTCTTTTTAAAACTTAAGGGGCCCAGCAGAATGGCTCAGTGGTCTAAAGCGCCTGTTTAGGAAAGCTTAGGTGGCTGCAGGGACAGCGGTTCGATCCCCAGCACCACATGCTATGCCAGCCCTGCCCTCAGGGCAGGCTGAGCCAGCCATAAAAATAAAGAAATAAACAAACAAAAGTTCGGAAGCAAGAAAAAAAATAAAATATAAAATAAAGAATTCTAAATAAATAAATAAACTTAAAAGATAACATCAAAAATAAATTCCTGTATGAACTACAATGAAAATACCAATGGAACTCTACCACAAAAATAAGCTTTGCTTCAACTAACACTGAAGGCAGTCTTTGCTCATGACAGCTGCATGCTCCAGGCACACATCTCGCTCCCTGGGCAGACACACTTTGTATTTTCCTGCTGTAAATGACCTCTTATGAATTCCAATACTACCTGCTGTAAGAAAGTTTTTCTATTATATTTTGCACTTGTTTTTTGGTAAACTATTAAACTATGTCACTCATTTTTATTTTCTTTCTTCAATCAGATTTTTATACATTTTAGATATACATAATGATCATATTCATCACAGAGAACTTGAACCTGTCCATGATATAACTTGATTCCTTCTTCCTTCAACCCCACTTCCCATCTCCATTTACAAAAGTTTTGTTTTCATTTTTTTTCTTTTTTTCTTTATGTCTTGAGACAGGGTTTCCTTGCACAGCTCAGGCTGGCTTTGAGCTCACTCTGTAGCCTAGACTGGCCTCAAACTTGCAACAATTTTCCTGCCTCAGCCTCTTGAGTGCTAGGATTACATTACAGGTGTGTGCCACCAAATCTGGCTCTTTCTTTCCTCACTTTTTTTTTTACTTTTCCCCTTCTTTCATTTTTCTCTCGTTTCTTTTGTTCTCCTTCCCATTTCAACATTTTCCTATTTCATAATACCTAACATATATTTTGGTTCTTATTTACACTTTTCGCTTCTCACATCAGAGAAACAATATAGTGTACAGAGAAACAGACAATACATGTCTGTTTGACTTATTTCAGTTAAACCTATGGTCTTAAGGCACTCATTTAAATAGGAATGTCTCAAGTTTATCCTTCTTTAAGACAGTAGTACTCCACTGTAGTTTTATTTACTTACTTATCTATTTATTATGCATTTAGTGTAGTGGATACAGGGTCTACAGGGACTTACTGCATAGATCGGACTCATAGTGATCCTCCTGTTTTCAGCCTCCCAAGTGTTGGGGTTACAGGCACGTGCCACCACACCCAGTCTCAATCACTGTCTCAGTGCACCCCAGGGGCAGGGCCAGCATGGCACACCAGGAATCAAACTCCAACCACTGTGTTTTGCCTAAGCAGGTGCTTTAGTCCACTGAGCTATCAGGCCAGTGCCATTTTATATTTTTTAAAAAGCCCATCTTTGTCTATTCTGTGGTTGATGGGCATTTGGCTTGTTTCCAAAACTTGGCTGTTACAAACTGCCCACACATATTCAGAGTTGAGTGAAACACAACCATTGGCCAGTGCTTTGTGTTTCAAGTGGCATTATAGTTGCTGTATACAGCATCTACTCCATTTTCCATTTAATGTTGAAAGTTTCCATCTCAGGCTTTTGTTTTGTCAGGATTTCCCTATCAACATTTTCATCATGGGCAATGTTGACACCAGCAGTACCAACTTGCTTTTTTGTTGCCACATGTGAGGTCAATGTTATATCTTTCTGAAATTCAGAGATTGTCTTATGCAATCCTCTGTTTTAAAATGTTTGCAACATTTCCTTGGAAATCTCTGCTTTGTTCCTGTGGACAGTTCCTGCACTGGTCAACTTTTGATCTCTTAGCAAATGTAACATTAATTGGAAACTGGCAAACCAATTGTCCAGGGTCACATTTTGATTATGTTGAGAGGTAGGAATGGTATTGCTCTATGAATAAAGAAAGACCCAATGGGTGAACCCTAGAAGAAATTTGTAACTTGAAAGAGTGATAAGTTTTCACAACTATAAGGATATAAATTTTTATACCACATTTTGACCCATTTTCCATAAGTCTTCTACATTCCTCTGAACACCATGAACAATCTGTGTTAGGTACAGCAGACCTCAGCTCAGGTAGTGAGGTATCATAATAAATATATATTTTTTCTATTAGAAACTTTTTTTAAATGTGCCAAATAAAACCCCACATTTTTAGACCGTAAGATGTCAATACATTCAACAAAAATTTATATTATTTTGCTGCCGTGAATTTGCAGAGTAATGATCCAGATCCATTTTGGCTAGAGCATTGAAATATCCTTTTTAAGTTACAGCTTACAGACATCACAAATCCCTTATAATAATGTAAACAAAGTAACTTCCCTAAAGGATGAACTTCAGAACTTCAGCCCATTCTTTCAGACCTTGCACTTCTGCATGGACTTCCTGATGGGGAACCACTTCTTTTTAGAGATGGAGATCTGGACTTTGACTGGCTGCTTCTTGGTTGTGAAAGAGACCTAGATCTTGATCTTGACCAGAACCAGGATCTCGATCCTTTTAGTGAACCAGATCTCGATCTTCAGTGAGGCCAATCTTGATCGACAAAGAGACACAGACCTGATCATCGGGGAGGTGCCTATCTTGACCTCTGCCCTCTGCTCGTGCTGTGAGAGCGAGAATATCGCCTTCCTTTGGATCCAGAATGTGATCTAGACCGTGAGCTGCTTCTTATTCTCTTTCTATAGCAATGACAATCATAAGCATAATGTCTCTTTTTGCCACACTCATAGCATCTATCACTGGGATCAAAGGGAAATGGTAGGTGGTCTATCAAAGCAAGATCTCCCAGGTATACCCATTGATAATTCAACCCTCACTTGCGAACCACAAATCATTTTTCCATCCAGTCCTTGTACTGCATCTTCATCATCTCTAGGATTTTTAAATTGCACAAAGGCAAATCCTGAGGGATTTCTTGTGATGTATACAGTTCTTAAGGGACCAGAATAACTGAAAGCTCTTTCTAACTCTCCTTTGCCAGTGCCCATTCCCAGGTTACCAGAATACACCTTTGTTTCTCCTCCATGCCACCCATCAGGCAACATGCTGACCAGCCTGCATGCTCTGCTCTTCAGCTCAGAGGGCTCAGGGCTCGAGACTCAACAGCTATGGCCACCAGCCCCTGCCAACGGTCCCAGAAGCACTAATAAATATATATTTTAATATGGCTATTGATACATAGAGAACATTTTACTTAAATTTCAGTGTTTATGTATTTCCCTACAACTTGTAATATTTCATCTGTTACAATTTAAAACATTGGAGGGCAGTGTTGACCTTCTGGGCAATGCATTTTACTCCTTCCAAGACTTTGGCTATATTTTCAAACCTAGTTTTAACATTGAATCATTCCATTTGGTTGTATGGCCATATCGCAACATTTTGACTAGACAAATATGTACTAACATTGCTGTTTTCTTTATCATGTGAATCAAGGACATTTATATTTCCCACATCTGTATCGATCAATCCTTGCTCCATTTCACTGTCACAGCAACTTTAGTGCACATGGATAATGTCAACATCATCATCATATACCCTCACCACTCTTCTGTTATAAGTGCATGTACTTTACTATAATGGGTCATCTTCATCATCCATGCATGAATAATATGATGAGTCACCAAAACCTGTAAATCTAGTTTTTCATGTGCCATTGTACTGAATTGGACTATTTCCACCAGAAAAATGACAAGAAGATTTAAAAAAAAAAGTACTGGAGTGTTTTGGGTCTATTGGACCCTCTGTGATGCTTGGGTAATCATACAAAAAACCAATTAACTGTAGCATAAATTTGGGTCCCAATTACATTTGGACACTTTTCCACACTCCTTGCTGTTATGCATACCAAGTGGGAAACCCTTAGATTGCTTTCTATATCTCTCAGGGAAAGGTACTGAGAGGCACAGCCAGCTGCTATAATGCTAATGTACAAATTTACAGTAGAAAAGAAACCCACGATTATGCCTCAAGGTTAAGAAAACAAAGAAGTAATAATATAATTACAGCCCTGGTGAAAATCTTTGAAGTCCCATCAGGAACTGTTAATAAAGTCTGCAATCAAAGGCAAAGACTTAAAAAAAAAAAAAAAAAAAAAAAGGCACAGACTTTTGAGTCACTGGATTCTGGAGGGACACCTCAAGTATGACATTCTTGGATGATAACTGAAAAAAAAAATCACATCTGTTTAAGAAAATAGAAGAGCCTGGAAATGGGTCTGTGAGGAAATGGATGAATAAGGCAGGAAGAAGCCACTAGAGGCACGCCCAGAGCTGCCATGGAACCCATGCACCTGAGCAGCCCAAGAAGAAAGGCAACCTCAGGTGAACAGGACCCAGAAGCCAGGAGCCAGGGATTGCAAAGGTGTGCACTATACAGCAGCCCAGGACCTGCCATGGCTTGGTGCTGGGCCTAGTAAAGACTGAAAACACTTATATTAGGGAAAATAGGTGGGGCTGGAATGCGTCAAGGAACTTCATTATTTTTACTTCAGAATCATTAGCTAAAGTACCTTCCCTTTTGGAAGAATTTTGCATGATTATACGTGCCTGCTGCACTGAATATCCTCTTGGATTAATACTGTGAAGTCATTCCATTTCTATCTAGAGGTGTGCTGTGCTTTGTCTAAGGGGAGAAAACTTCTCGTAGGAAAGTTCTCATGACAAGATTCAAATTTGCAAAAAAGACCTTACTCTATGTACAAGACCAATTTCTAAACATGCTTGAGGGGCTGGGGAGATAGCTCCGAGGCACAAGTGCCTGCTGGGCAAGTGCAAGGTCGTGAGTTTGAACCCTGGTCCCACAAAAAAAAAAAAATAAATAAAAAAATAAACATGCTTGATAAAGAAGAAACATCTTACCAAAGTAACTATTGCACACTCAGCCAGAAACTGCAATATGAAAAATATTAGCAACAAACTTGTAGATAGATTTCAATTCAGGATCATGCTCAAAATATTCCTCTGGTAGCTTGTCTTTCTAGAAGGACAAATGATACAATGCAGGTATTTACTAAGGGAAGGTGTTAAGTAATATTAAGAGACCTGTCTTCATCATCTATTGACATATGTCTTAAAACTATTTTAATTGAACTGTATGTCTTTCAATCTTCAAAGACAAACACTGAGACTTTTACTGTCTGTAATGACACTTTGATCAGTGATGACCACATGTACAATAGAACCCCATAAGTAACCACCTTGTGAACTATAGACATTGGTATTGTGTAAGTGAACTGTATGGGGGCTTAACATGCCTGCAATCACCATTAGTATACATCTGAGAATGTATACTCTATTTCAAAGCAGTACAAATGTATGCAAACTCAGAAAATCAATACTTCTTTCTACCTTTGCTAACAGAATTCAGAAATTCATGTTTAACCTGAAAGTTAACATGTAAAATATGTAACTAGTGTCCTCTAACTACATTCTCTAGGGACTCAGTCCCATATAATAGTCAGTAGTCACATGACTATTAAGCCCCAGGAGAAGATACCATACATGAGGAAGTCAGTTTTGAAGATTTTATGTCATACTGAGCCTGATTCTCTCCTCAGAGATTTCATGTGTCTGAAAGGTTTTATATAGTTCTGTTGTTTGAGGCTGCAGAAAATTATTTTTTTTGAAAAGCTACGTTTTCTAGTAGTTGAATACTACCTTTACTCATCTTGGCTCAATGAGAATGTTGCAAGTTGCTTCTCACTTTATAATAGCCCTGATTGGGGCCCGGTGGGATGGCTCAGTGGTCCAAAGCGCCTGCTTGGGAAA
>PVJA010040792.1:0-18153 GCA_004027025.1 Myocastor coypus | reverse complement strand
GGAGGAGGAGGAGGAGGAGGAGGAGGAGGAGGAGGAGGAGGAGAAGAGAAACAAAATAAATATAATGCAAGACTTATTCAGTGCTTCATTTTCTCAGGAATTTGAGTGGTACACAGATATTTATTTCTTTGAGGAAAATATAATAATATTATACACAATTGTATATACAATAATGTTATACACATTGTTAGAACTGTTAGAGTGTTAATTAAGGAAAAACATAAAAAATTAGAAAAATGGCTCAGAGGTCTAAAGCACATGCTTAGGAAAGCTTAGGCAACTGCAGGGACTGAGGTTCAATTCCGAGCACCACATACTGCATCAGCCCTTCCCTCAAGCTAGGCTGAGCCAGCCATAAAAAAAAAAAAAAAAAAAAAAAAAAAAAAAAAAAAAAAAAAAAAAAAAAAAAAAAAAAAAAAAAAAAAAAAAAAAAAAAAAAAAAAAAAAAAAAAAAAAAAAAAAAAAAAAAAAAAAAAAAAAAAATTAGAAATATTATTTTTATATGAAAATATTGTGATCATTTTATTCCAGTAAAAAAAAAATGTAATTTTCAATGTATATAGAACACATTTGCAATGTATTTTCAGAATTTCTAATGAGACATAACAATGTAATGAAAATTCAAAAGAGAAACACACAGCCTTAACATTATTATAGAAAAAAAGAGAGATGAAGGAGACCTTGGTCAGTGTGGAACGTTATTTCTTCCCAACTGGCAAAAAGAGAAAGCCATGCCTTCAGACCAGCGTCTTCCACAGCACGGTCATTCCTGGAATTCCGATGGAGTGCAGAGTTGTCTCCTTGAGGGGTGCGGCTGCCATTTTGCTTCGCTTTGCTTTGCCTTGCCTTGCTTTCCCTTGCTTCTCATTTCATTTTTTTTTTCTTTTCCTTCCTTTTTCTTTTCCTGTTCAGTTTTCCTCATCTTTTCTTTCCAACAGCTGTAGCATTACAATTGTATAGTATACAAACTTAAAGTGTAGGATTCTGTCAATTTTAGCACACTGACAGAGTTGTACAACCATAACAATAATCAGAGCTGTGTCGCTGTTGTTATCCCAGCCGACTGTAATCTCCCAAATCTTTCCCACCTAAATCTAGGCAATCTCTGAACTATTCTCTATCTAAATAAGTTTTCTTATTATGCAAGCATTTTCTGCATATGCTTTCTTAAACTCCAAAGCTTAGTGTATAGAAATAACACACACAAACCTAGATTTTGCCAGTCTCATCAGCCAACACAGTCAATATCTGTTTAGCAACTGCATCATTATATGCACTGAAATAGAAAGCCAAGCTTCCTATGGAATTGGGATGCAAAAATTTATTTTGTCTAGTATATATTATCACAGAACAATATAGTTTATGTAAAATTTTAAGAAAATGATTTTTAGTTGGGAATAGTGCCTTGAAGCCTTTTCATCATTTCCTAAATCTCATTTTCTCTCTGTCCACCTATCTCTGTCTCTGTCCTTTTATAAATACATATATATGTATATATATGAATTTTAGTTAAATTTCCTTTAAATAATATTCATTAACAATAATTAATATTCTACATTTCTTAAAATACTGATGTTTATTTTATATACAGGCATGAGTTACACAATGATTTTCACAATCACAGGTGATTCCGTAAAAAGATAATGCCTAGAGATATTTTACCTGCACTCATTTGCACAAATACGCCATATGCAATCCCCACCAGGGCACTATTGCCTAATTATGCGATTTCTCAAATGTGTCACCATCAAGGGAAATAAGAACATACTAAGAAACTATTGAATTTATTTATATTTTATTATAAAAGCATGCACTCTTCCAGAAAAAAAATTGTAACAGAAGTGCTGTTGTTGAACTATAACAAGGATAAGATTAATTTACAAAGAAACTCAATTGAAAAGTTAGTGAAATAGTGGCAATAAACCTTTCAAACCCAACCTAAAATGAAATCCTACTTATGAAAAACAAAAAGAGAATTTTATTTAAGATTATTCAAAGAAATGTCTGTTATCTTTACCTGTGGATAAATCAGAATCCATCTATCTGTCTGTCTATATATATATGTACAATTCAAATGTGTAAAGATATGCAATGGAGCTGGGCATAGTGGTGCATGCCTGTCATCTCAGAACTCAGGAGGCTGAGGCAGGAGAATTGTTCCAAGTCCAATATCAGCATAGGCTACAAAGTGAGCTCTATTCCAGCAGGAATTACAGGTGAAACTCTGTCTAAAGAACGCCAAAAAAGAAAGAAGGAAAGAGAGAAAGAAAGAAAGAAAGAAAGAAAGAAAGAAAGAAAGAAAGAAAGAAAGAACATACACATGGAGTGACTCAACTCTATTAAAACTAACATTAAGACACATTGATACTAATCTCCCACAGAATACTTTTCCTCAGTTCAAGCACTGTAATCACTTTGTTCTTTCTGAAAGTTGTCTCCCATGAGTGTTTTTACAAGCTGTGGTACAACATGGTGACTACTGCTTCTAAGTGCGATGCAAGCAACAACTGTGTAAATTATCACAATGTTTTGCGACCCAGATCAGTCAGCACTGGCTAAAAAGGACTGCACCTTTCTATACCTTAGTATGGTCACTTGATATAAATGGAAGAAAATGTATATAGAATGTATATATAAAGTATAAAATGACAGACAAAAGAAAACAAATGTCAAGTATATCTGCTTGGGGAGAGTTCATTCTCAAGATCTAATTTATTCAGAAAGATGAGGATATAAAATAACAGGGAAAAGAATACATACCCAAAACAGAAGGTTAATTATAAAAATCACTGACTTGCCTTGCGGGGGCAGGTGGCTGCCGGCCAAAGGCTCACCTCACTTCCCTCCATCCACTCTATTTTGTGTCTCTTCCTGCAGCCCACAGATTTCATCTCCTTATATGAACATTTTGTTTGCTCTACGTAGACCCGTCTAAATTCTAGCTGCTACACATGCTTTGATATTGTGAAAAGCATACATGAATATAAACTCTCAAAAGACTTGTTGAAAGTGTATTTGTTTCAATATCACACTTTCAAATTTAATGTTGCCTTTCTTCCAGAGCTTCCCTGAAGCGGTGTTTTTCAAATCGGCCTGCTTATTCCAATACCCAGAGAGATTTAAAAGTACACTGATATCCACATATCACTGTACATTTTTAAAGCTCCCCTGGGGATTCTAATGCACAGCAACGGATGAGAGCTGCTGCCCAAGATGGAGGGATAATGGATTCGTTCAGGGATTACCCAAATATCACTGCTGTCATTATCAAAAGGAGGGAAGGAAATCATTCATTAGAATTTGTCCTTATAAGAAATAAGAGTAAAGTTTCTACCGCAGAAGAAAAAAAAAATATCAATTTCTTTCTTTGGGAGAGGGTGAGGGGAGGGACCGGGGTTCAAACTCATGACCTTGTACTTGCCATGTAGGTACTTGTGCCATGGAGCTATCTCCCCAGCCCCCCAAAAGCTATTTTATTTGTACTATAATTTTCCACTTCTTTTCAAATAATATAACACAGAAGCTGCTAGGCTAGCAACGTGATTTTACTTTTCTGATTTGCAGAATCACTTTAAAAAAGAAAATATAAAGGCTGAGCAGATAGCTCAGTACCATAAGCGCCTGCCTGGCAGACTCAAGATCCTGAGTTCGATCTCCCCTACAGAAACAAAAAAGAGTACAACCAGGAGGAAAAGTAAAAATTAATGTGCCAGATACTTCCTAACAAAGCTTTGTATTTGAATAACTTGAATTAGAAATTAATATTTAATTCATTTCAAAGTTTATTTGATACATTTGTTCTAAAAGGAGAAATTTGAATAAAAATAGTGCATATTAAAAATGAATCTGGGGGCTGGGGAGATAGCTTGGCTGTCTAGCTGCCAAGGACCTGGGTTTAACCCTGGTATCACATCTCATGCCAGCCCCAGACAGAAAAACTGAATACACTGTGCGAGTCTCCAAAACCAGATGCTGTGGTGAATGTCTATAATCCCAGTGCTGCAGAGGCTTATGCAGGTGGATCACTGAGTCTCAGCTTCATAGTAACACCCAGTACCATTAAAAAATAAATAAAAGAAAATAAAAATAAATTAAAAAGTCTGAAATTTCTAATTTTAGCTCTTTGAGAAATCTCCATACTGGTGTCCGTAGTGTTGTAGTAATTTATATTCCTATCATTAATGTAATGGGATTCCTATTTTTTTATCAAACACTTGCCAGAATTTGTTATTTTTTCTCTTGATGATTACACAAGTTAAATTCTTAGATTCAATTCAACCTTTTTATAGTGGAAACTGCCCACCAACCTATCATACCTACTTAACTAACTACATAAACCCTGAATATGGCTTTAGTAGAAAACATTCCAGTTCTTTCTTTACTTACTAAAGGGGTATTTACTGTTTCTCTTTTTTAAAAAATAAATACAGAATAAAAGGTAAAACTAATTAAGACCATCTAGAATATGATTAAAAATTCTTGAAATTTTTACAAAATCAAAACTTAAAATTTTAAGATTTATCTCTGGTAACCAGGAAATCAATTTTGTTCAAGGAAGTAAGAAAACTGAGGTTACTGAATGAAAACATCATTCATAATATCAAAAGAGAAAGTGAAAAATAATGGTAAAGTAAATGAATGTTTTAAATATTCTTATGATTTATTTCAGTGCACAAATGGATTGGTAGAATGTAAAGGAGAATCTTTACTATTTACTGCTGCACCTATAAACAAGTAAGACCATATGACTGGGGAGACAGCTCAGTAGAATAAGTGCTCACTTGGTGAGCGCAAGGTGAGTTCAATCTCTGGTTCCTAACACACACACACACACACACACACACACACAAAAGCATGATAGAACAAATAGGACCTTAAAAAACTTGAATTTATCATTAGATTGAACAGGCATTCAGTGACAAGGAAAGCATATCTTATGATATAGTAAGTTTTATTAACATCCATGAGACTCTGGAATATACGAGTACATGAGTCATGTAAAGAATTATATATATATATATATATATATATATATACACATATATATACACACATATATATACACATATATATATACATATATAGTAAGAAAATAATAAAATAAAATGTGTTTAATACATTTGAAATATCTCAGATACTATCCTAACAGACAATGAGTAAGAAAATTATAGAAAAGTCACACATTAAATACTATAAAGCAATGAAAGAAAGGACCACCTAAAGAAAGATTAGTGCAACTGCTGAACAATAAAGTAACAAAATATGTTTTATTCAGAGGTATAATTAAAGTTTAAGTATAAGTAGAAGATCATATCACATATTTATATAAATTTTTTAAAAATAAAAGATAAGGTACACACTGAATCCAGACAGAAATGAATTCTTATCATGATAGGATAGATAGAGGAGTATTAATAAAATGTATTAGAATTACTTTGTAAGGTGTCTCTGTTACTATTCTCTACTTCCTGAGACAAATACCCAACACTCAAAATGAAGGAAGGAAAAGCTTATTGAGCTCACAGTTTGTGGAGGTTTCAGTCCGTAGACAGCTGGCTCCAAGGAAGAGGAGCACATGGAAGAGAGAAACCATTCCTGGCATTAGCAAAGAACAGAGAGCAAAGGGAGGGGCCGCAGCTCAGGCAGCTAGCTAGACTCTCCAGGCTCTTCATATGGTAATTCAAATTACCTGCTCCAGTGCAGATGCAGCACCCACAATAATCATTCACAAACTCCAGAAGCAGCCTCATATCTGCCTGACACAAACCATAACACAAGCCATCAGGTATTTCTGGTCATTTCAAAAAGGATGGATATTTCATTAGAAGAAAGAAATTATACTTGACAAATAATACATCACAGATATAAGGAAGTTATCAGATGTGATTGTTCTGAGAAGAATATACTACAAGAGAAAACATTAATGGTAAGGGAGCTACTGGTTAAACCAACGTAACAGTATTCTTGCTGAAAAAGTCAAGGATGATTGGATATCATCTGTGGGGTAAGGAACACTAGGTATCTGACCAAGAATTATGTCCAAGGATAATGGTCATTAACCAAGGATAATGTCCTCTGCATGAGTTGGCTTTGTAGAATTCTCTGCTAAAACTCAATTTTACTATGCAGTTCATAAATAAGACTAGGCAAAGGCTCACAAGCCAACCTGAAGTGTGATCGAGCGATGAATTTGGTTATTCGGCAAAATTTGGTCATGTGTTTGTACATGTCCATATTATCACTATAATAAATACTCACACAATAAGTTAATAATAAATATCCAGGAATAAATAAATGGAATTTGGGTTTTGCATGTGATCCTAAAAGAAAGGAGTTTGGATAAATGCGTGAACAAAAGGACACACAAGGTAGCCAGGCAGAAGTTGGAAGAGGTAATGATAAATAATGTGTGTTCCAGATGGATAGAATATTTTGTTAAAATTAATATAAAACATGCAGCACAGCTTCCATATTCCCATATTCAAGATGTACATATATGTATATATATGCATATATATACATATATATATATATATATATATGTATGTTTTGTATTTCTACAGTTTTATTTCCACTTTATCTGGATAAATCTGGGCATAAAACGTCACAAAATGAGACAATGCAAAACAGCATGTATTTCTTCAATATCTCATCACAAGACCATAACTTTTAGCCCATGTTAACAAAAATGTCTTAACCAGGAAACATACATCATTGAGAGAGAAAGCACATTCAGACTTGGCAATAGCAATAGCTTTTATTAAATAAATAAAAAGTACATTTAAATTTAATATCTTGAGCAAATTCTCTCACTTAACATGACTAGAGGAGAAAAAAGAAGAGAATAAAAGGATGAGCATTTTCCTCTTCCTAGTTTAGGCAGCACCTGTTATTTTTTCTGAGAGTCCAAACACACTCATAAAAGCTACCCTCCTGAGCTAGTCACCTTCCATTCTGCCTCACCTTCTAATAGCATCATTTGGGAAGCCAAGATTTGAAAATATGAAAGACTGAGAAATTAATTAGGAAGATGCAATTTCTTCTCGCTCGCAGAATTCACATTGGTATCACTTTCATATGAGTATGTGTACTATGCTTGCCAAATACCAATAACTAGGCTTAAGGAAAAGATACCAGCACGCCCTTTACAGGCCTACCAGGGCTGATGAAGCATAAGTCAGGGAAGTGCAGAAGCAGTGCGATAGTGCAGAATGTGAAGGCCTCCCAGCTGATGTGCTGCATGTTCACTCTGCTGTGTGTCACTAGCGGGAGGTATAGAATCTGTGGTATGGAGCCTTGAGGGTTTTAAGGAGGATGGTGGGGCTGTGATTCCTTTTTCTGTCAAAAAGTCACGCCTTCTATATGATGATTGCCATAAATAACTACTTGGTATGCATTCCCTTCCGATATTCCTTGTAAAAAAGCCAGGGGTGAAAAGACTGGCTGGAAATGCTTGTGGTAGATTAACATCTCGTGTTCAACTTGTTACACCCAGCTGAACTGAATCCGTGTGAGGGTGGGTCTGGGGCCCCACCTGAGAAGTGTTGCCAGCAGCGTAGGAGGCAGAACTGGAGACGATGTGGTGTGGGTGTAGTGTTGTTAGGGTGCTGTTGGTTCTCCTGTGGTTGCTGGTCCTGGAGGAGCTTGTGATGCTGGCTTTCCTGATAGAAACTTGGCTGTTCTCTTTGTCAGAAGAGCTCAGGACCTTGTTGACCCTGAGAATGGCTGTTTTTCGCTCTGGGAATACTCTGGTCCTTACTTTGAGCTTCACTTCCTGTCTCCAGAGAGGAAGACAGTGCACTGCTGGCTTTCCTCATAGGCACTTGCCTGTTCTCATCCTCACAGGAGCGTGGGACCTCACTGTTACTGAGGATGGCTGTGATACTTTTTTGGGAGCTCTGACTGTTAATTTGAGCATTATTTCCTAAATCCAGTGTAAATCCCTTAGCCTGCTGGCACAGATCTTGCATTCTGCAGGCACAGACGTTCTAGCTCCCACCACTGAACTTTGTACCTCCTGAGTGCAAATCCATAAAACGGATATGCATGAGAGATTGTTATGGGCTTTTAGCCTCTAGTTGGGCTAATGGGAGGATTGTGATGGGCTCTAAGTCTTCATCAAGACTCAAGGACACTGCTGTGGGTTCCAGGGCCTCAACTGGATTCTTGAGGTCTTAGTGTATACACAGATTTTCTGGACTCCTTTTTATATATGACTCTTTGTGCAATTCTTATAAAAATAATGCTACAAATCATGTGTCTCTATTGTTTCTCTTGCAAACCCTGGCTATAGCAAAGCTAAATTATCTTTTCTCTATAAACACTATCCTTCTGTTCTTGTCTTTAGAACAAAAGTAAGGATTAAGAATGAACAAGCTGGGGCTCTTGGGGAGCCTCAATTTGTCTGGGGAAGTTACTACAGCAGCAGAGCTTCCTGGGATTTTTTTAACAGTGTGTGAAGATTGATTTTGAACTGATTTCCTATGTTATGTTAATTTTTTATCATATAAAAATAAAAGCACATAAACCTTTTGGATAAAATTTATCTGGAATAGTGAAGGCACCAGGATGAAGGTTTTGTGGTTTTGCTCATTGATTTGAACAGCCTGTCAGAAAATGCTACACTGACTAAATTGACCATATTGCACCAATCAAATAATCAACAGCTGCTCTTAGCAAAGTAGTAAGTGGAAGCCAGGAGCCACGACATTGCACTGATGTCCTAACAGGGAAGATACCATGCTTTCCTTGATCCTAGTCCTGTAATTAATCCCAATACAATGGAAGAGGAATATGTTGAAAATATCAGGAAACATCTGTTTCCATGGCCTAGAGACCATAGTGATTACCTCGAGTCATGCATATGATGATGCTTTCTCTTTTACTCTTCTTTCTTTTCTTTTTCTTTCTTTTATTTTCGTGGCACTGAGGGTTGAACCAAGGTCCCTGTGCTTGAAAAGCAGGCACTTTAGACTGCTGAGCTATTTTGCCAGCTCATTACTCCTCTCTTCTGTCTGAAGAACAATCTTCTTGGCTCTATGTCCACTAATTGGAACTGAAATCATGGTTACCCTGGCCATCCCTACAATAATAAATGTTATAAGCCATAGCTGTGTACACTTTTCAACTTCTAAATTAGCATTTTAAAATCATTCCTTGAGCAACACAATTTAAATTAGCATATAATTAAGGTATTCCACTTCTGAGTATGTCCTCAAAAGAAATAGATATTTATGCACCCAAACACATTACAAAATTTTTCACAGTAGTAAACATGTAAAAACATCCTACATAAATTGTTGTACACAAATAAAATATTAAATAAATATCCATATTTATTTTATATTTATATATTCAATATAAAATATATTAAATATATTTGTATCAGCCGGGCATGGTGCCTCACGCCTGTAATCCCAGCACTCGGGAGGCTGAGGCAGGAGGATTGGTGCGAGTTCAAGACCAGCCTGGGCTACAAAAGCGAGCTCAAGGCCAGCCTCAACTGCATAGCGAGACCCTGTCTCAAAAAGACAAAAAAAAAAAAAAAAAAAAAATATATATATATATATATATATATATATATTTGTATCAAATTATTTATTGTATATTTATAATGATATTTATATATTAAGTGTTTATATATTATTTTAAATTAGTTTACAATGAATGCTGTATATGCTATGCAACTTATCTGTAAATACACACATAAGATAGTTATTGTTCACCTTGAAATTAGATGGATATTGACACATACTAAAACAAAAAAACGCAAAGATATTATGCGACTTTATATCTTGAGGAAAGCCAGTTTCAACATAAAAAAATATATGAAAATGTGTAGGGCAGTAATTTGGTATCAAGACCTGAGTGAAGTCTCTGCTACCAGAAAACAGAACAACTTTAGTAGATGGTGGCTATAGTGATGTGTCTTTTCTGAGACAAACATATTATATGCAGTCTTTTTCATATCCTCTGAAATCATATGTACAGGTCTTTTGTTTCAAAATTCTGCAAACTTTTTCTGTGCAGAGAGTTTTTTTTCTTTTAAAAAACAAGTTTAATCTTTCATTTATTTATATCCCCAGCCCTTAAACAATCTCAAAGTCATATCTTCAAAAGATTATGTGTTATGTTGAGAATATAAACAAAAAATCAAAAGTAAACACATTAAATAACTAGTATTAAGTATATTTTTTTAATTTAGTTGTTCAAATAAATTTCAACAAATTTAGAACATTTATCTTTATATAAAACATATAGCAGTATTGTCTCCTTCACTTTTTCAAAATAAATTTTATTTTAACTTATTAGGATAAATGATTCACTTCTCAACAATTTTAAATAGTTAATTAACTATCAATTTAAATTACATCATTAATTGTAATGAACCATCACCATATGGCTATGAAAAATCTTCATTAATCCCAATTTTTACTTTACTGAAGCTAGATGGAAAGGGCTCTTGTAGTACTAAATATCATCATTTGTAATATATACATTGAGAATTTATTGATAAATATTGTAGAGAAGAATTTCTCCCCTCTTTTGTACTAGATAGTAATCTTACTTAATTGATTTATTTTTAGTGCTACTTCATTATGAGTTCTTGTGTGCAATGGTGCTCCCTGAAGAATTCAGAGTGCATATTTTTCTATGATAATAAAAATCCTTCCAAAGGTGCAGTGAATCCATGTTTTCTGAAAGTCCCTTCTACAAGACATAGGACATATATGTATAAGGTAACATTGACAGTAATTCCACCTAGAAAACGTTGTTTTCCTATGTTCCAATGACAAAGCTGAAGACATATTTTCTTTAAACCTCTTTGGCATATTTTGCTTAAAGTGTACTATTTTAGTGACTTTATTATGAAAAACTATGTAGGACCAGTTTAAGATTAACATCATTAGATTAAAATTTTTGAATTTCCTTATCTAAGGCACATTTTTTTCTAGAAACAGTTATTTTATTTCAAACAATGCATTACTTTTCAATCTCCTTCAAATAGCATATGGATGACATTTCAAAAAATAATAAAAGAGAAACAGTCAAAGATACAATTTTAAATAAAACCCTTACATGAATATCTATAAAATATGAATATACTTGAAGAGTATTTTCAGAGTAAAAGATACAGTGTGACTTGTGTAGTACACATGAACTCCACTAAAAGATGTCTGACTCTGAAGCTTTTTGAGGGTGTAGTTCCTAGACTGTGCTGCTGCTCAGCTTTGGCAAGATTTAAAACAGAGGCAACTCTTCACTTCCTGCATCTGAATGGAATGGAATGATTCCACTGCCACCCATATGGTGGTCTTTCCGCACAGATGCATTTAGTAACTGCATCCTGCACAAAATCTCAGCTGTAAATTGAAACTGGGGCTTTCATTTATATTCTGTTGTTTTTATTGTTAAAAATAAATTTAGGAAGCAAATACAAAAGAAGAATGTTGATAGTTTATTGATAAAAGAGAAAGCTATAAATGAAGACTTTTAAATATGAAGAATATTCAAAATTAAGAAAATCCACATTATTTGTAAAGTTCATCAAATGTGTTCTTTAAAAGAAAATGCCCTTCAAATGAAACATTCAGTAATCACAGATGCTCTCCAAATTCTTCTGAAGAAAGTGAGTCCTTAGTGAAAACTGGTTTATTTCACTGTATTTCAAAAACATAAAGATTTGATAGGACCGGCCTGATAGCTCAGTGGATTAAAGTGCCTGCTTAGACACAGGACCAGGGGTTTGCTCACCAGTGTGCCATGCTGGCCCCACCCTAGGGCATACTGAAAGAGTGACAGAGTCCAGGCATGGTGGCACATGTCTGTAGTCCCAGTGTTCAGGAGGTTGAAATTTAGGAGAGCCACGAGTTTGATCTGTGTAGTGAGACCCTGTAGACCTTGCATTAGAAATACATTAAAAGAAAGATTTAAAGATTTGAGAGCATGGTAAGGTAGGTAATATAATGTACACTACTATACATTTACATCAATTAATATTCAGGCAAGCTCATACATAATTCTTAGCTTTAACTTTAAGCTATGAGGAAAGTGAGTTTTAAATAAAAGTCATTACTTTCTGTAACTCAATTCTCAAAATGAATTTTTGTCAAGAATATTCTTATGGGGCTGGGGAAGATAGCTCAGTAGAGTAAGCACTTAATAGCAAGTGCAGGGTCCCAAGTTCAATGCCTAGTACCGCAAGGAAAAAGAAATAAAATTCTAAAGTTCCAAATTCCTATGATTTTTTCAGTACAGAAACAGATTTAGAATACTTCAATCAAAACACTAATATGCATACCTGGAATTTTATTTTTTTTTATTTATTTATTTTTTTTGGTGGTACCAGGGATTGATGGAATTCTTTAAGTATAGAGATGTGTGAAATTCAATATGAATATCTGCAAATCTTTAAACATGGAAATGTGAGTATGCAATAGACAAAACCAAAGGGGCTGGGGGGATAGCTCAGGGGAATAAGTGCTTGCCTGGAAAGCCCAAGGTCCTCAATTAGATCCCTGGTACCACCAAAAAGAGAACGAAACTTTCCAGCAATAGACAAAGCCAAAGACCTGTCTGGTCTGCCTATGAGAGTGTCAGGGAACTTTATTGAACTCAGTTAGCGAGTATTAATGTAACTTTGAGAAGAGTAACGTCAAAATAATTCATAGCCCTCCCAAGCTGCTGCACTATAGACATGTAATAAGATTAAGAGTAACATTAAAAAATAATGATCTTCACTGTGTAGTCTCCTAATTCTTATATGTAGGAGGTGAGGACGTGGCTCAGTAGGAAAGCTCTAACCTCCCACGCACAAGGCACTGGGTTTGATCCTCAGCACCCCTCCCCTCAAAGATCTGTTTCATAATTCTCTTTACTTTAAGCAAATATTTAAATTAATATTCAGACCAAAGCAGCACAAATCAGAGGAAATCAGTTCTGTAGCCCCATTTCCAGCATCTGGGGCAAGTTTTAGTGAGAAATGAGCTACATACAGCTGCACATAGCAAGGGCAGCCATGCCCCTAAGGCACTGCTGTTTGCAGCCCCAATGGTTTCTGTCTGCGGCAGGCTTGGTTCACTCCCTGTGACATAATGCAGCAGGTTACACATCTGTGCCAGCTGCAACTACCCAGGGTTTCCACCTCACTTCCAACTTTACTGCACAACTCTCACACTGCACTCTGAGGTGCAAATTGCATGGGCTTCCAAGTATTAGGAAATCAGAGGCACATAGGATCTTTTCTCAAGGGAAATCTTTGCAATTCACAGCCATGTGCCTGTGAAGAGTGGAAACTTGCTGATTCCCAAGTTGCTCTCAAGTCAAGCCATCTTTCCCATTGTCCTGATACAAGATAGGGGGCCTGAAAACAGGAGGATCATGACAAGTCCAGGCTGTGTGCTGAGACCTTGTGCCAGATACATAATAGACAAAATAACTTCCAAGTTTTTATATCTCTATCACCCATGCTCTTTTCTGTTCCAAATTTGTAGATAACTTTCTGGAGAAACTCAAAACTTAAAATTGTTTAATTCTATTCTTTGCTTCTGGTTTTCATTATAAATCTTCATAAAAGCCTCCTTTAGTTCCCATGCCCCAGTCTGAATGATGGGTTTATTTAAAATGTCCTCCACCATATTAATCAACCTAGCATTCTTAATCTCACTCTCATCAATTTCATTCAAAATTTGGATGAAATGTAGACAAATTTTCTCCAAAAATATAATAGACATGATCTTTAATCCAACAGCCAATGGAGCCCTCAATGCCATGTGAAGTCCCGTGAGCCTTGTTTTGCTCTTTACATTTGTATCACCTTCCTCATCTTCTGACTTTTTTTTTTAATGTATTTGGTTGTGGCAAAGTGTTGCTACACATCTTGGACTCATAGTCATTGTCCTGCTTTCAGCCTCCCGAAGTGCTGGGACTAGAGGTGTGTGTCACTACGCCCAGACCTGCAGCCAGCTCAGCATGACCCATTTCCATATGACTTTCAGAAGTTAATAGGGTCCCCAAAATCCTAGTTTGAAGCAGTTTGATCTACAATCACTGACAAAAGTTCCCAATCTCAAAGCAACTTTCAGGCTAAGGAGAAAAATTCACAAATTCCTGCAACCTAGGAAAGTCAGACACTTGCAAACACTGAGAACAATAGTTATGGCAGAAGAAGCTATCTAGACAATGAACTATTATGCCTACTCAGAACAAAGTACAATTCGGTCCCCTTAACCAATAATGAATGGTAAATCTCCAGGAGAAAATGCCTCAGTGTGAATCCCAATTACTGTCATGATTATAAATATGAGTATAGAGGTGACTTAGAAAACTAAACCAACAACTACCATATGGTGTAGCTTTGCCATCTCAGGAATTTCATTAAAATACTTGAAATCAGTATGCTAATGAAAAATCTTCATTCCTACATTTACTGAAGTACTATTCACAGTAGCCAAGATGCATCGCCAGCTGAGGGCCCAGAGAAATATGAACTTATAAAGAAAATAATATATATTAGGATATTATTCAGATACAAAAAGAAGAAAATCTTATCCCTTTCAGCAAGCAATATGTGGAACTAAAAATCTTTAAGTACAATAAGCCAGACACAAAAAAGAAAAATATTCTGTGCTCTTATTCATGTGTAGAAGCTTAAATTTCATCCATAGAAATAGCATAATAATAGTCACATAGAATAACAAAATGCAGAGGTTACGAGTGATAGAGGAAAGTTATATAGTAAATATACCAAAATACTGTCACACAAGAAGAATAAGGTCTGCTGTTCTATAACAGAGAGGGGTATTGGTAGTTTACAAAAATTATATTTTTACTATGATCTAGAAAGATAAACTTTAATTATGCTCAATGAAAGTGTAATAAAGGGCCAGGGCGATAGTTCATTGGAATACGTGTTTACGTGTTTACCTGGCAAGCACAAGGTCCTGAGTTCAACCCCTAATACCACCAAAAAAAGTAAAAAGTAAAAAAAAAATGTTTATGGAGATAAAGTTTTAATTACCCTGCTCAATGATCGTATATTTTATACATGTTATGAATTAATCTGTAACACATAAATATATACAATTATTGTATATCAATATTCTAAAATTAAGAATGAATGTTGTATATCACTGAATTGCACTAAGTATGCACAAAATAGTATACAGTTGGAAAGATTGTTGTTCTAGTTATCTATAGCTATGTAGCCAACCCCATCAAGACCCAGTGACACAGACAAGTATGTATGTACTTTAGTCACAGATAAGCAGTTGTAGAAGGGCTTCAGCATGGTGGTTCCCTTCAGTTCTCGGGGTTCAGCTGATACTCTGTCACTCCAGCTTGGTGAGTCGACTTCAGTTTCTGCAAGCTGGACCAGCATCGCCAACCACCAATCTAAGTGACTTTTCTAATGAGCATCTCCTCAAAGCTGCTTGAGGGACTTCTCAGGATTTTGGCTAGGTTTTAAAGAGTACTCCCAAAGGTAGAATGTGGAAATTGGTACTATTTACAATGTGAAAATTGTCAAAGCCTATTTTCTGATACTTATCCCCTGGCAAATCAACCAGAGTATTCTTTCATGTTAAAGAAACAGTCTATCTCTTGTTGAAAAAAATCAAAGAGTATATGCCAGTTTTAGTTGTCCGGAATTAGTAAAGCTGAAAAAAGGCAGGCGTATACAGAAAAAAATTAGTGTACTAGATTAAAATCACCATTAATTATAAGTGATGTTTCTCAAGTTGTCTTACTGCACTACAACTTTATGTAATATATATATATATATATATATATATATATATATATACATATATATATTAATTTCTCAAAAATAACACATGCATCTTTGAGAATAATTGAGTATGGATAAACCCAATAATTACAAGTACTCAGAATACAAAAGTTATATATGCAGCATATAGAGTTTATTTTCCAATTGAATTTCCAATCTTTTTGTAGTAATACTATTCAATTCAAAATAATCAACATAATTATAACTGATATATTAAATTATAAATTACTTATTTTATTAACTATGACATTTAACATTCATAGTTATAAATATTATAATTAACACTAGAAAACTATAACTATTATCCTTTGCTATTGTTTTAATTAATTTAGCTCATCTTAGATACTTATATGATTTGTTACTTTTACTATAATACAATTATAAAGATTTATTTTTAAATGTAATTACTATCTCACCTTCACGTTGGTAGACTAAAAACTAACCATATAATTAAAATGTAAACTTTAAAATTAGTTGTAAAATAAATTTAATAGCTTAGTCTACTATTGTCCCTATCAAAAATAATAGAAGACATTATTACAAATAATTTGGTAAAAATGAGTGACCGTAAAAATCACTAAAGCATAAAATTTGTGATGAACTATTTTTTTATTTTTTTTAATGTTTGATTTATTTAGTGGAGATCAGGCACCTATATTTGTTAAATGTTTTACAAAACCCTGAGTCCTGGAGAGTTTGCTCTTCTTCTCTATTGGACTTTTTGTTATCATAAGACATCCCCAAGATCAAGCCTTGGATCAGTTTCTTTCATGAAAGCTGCAGCAAGATGCGCTTCAAATCACACATGTCTTTACCTGGGGCAGACTTTATATTCTGCTTTTGTGGACAGTGGTACACTGCAGTGGCTGTAATTTTAGCTGAGCCTAAGCAGTCATTGTCCTTAGCCCTTGAACACGATGTAGGCTTTGTGCTTGAGCTCACAAGCTTACAGAGCTGTTGGAAGCAAGTACTAGGGAAAGAATAGGACGCTGAGAATTTCAGCGCTTATACATTCATCATCAAATATAAATATCACTTTATCTAATCTTAAGACTATCTCTGAAGTATATGTCCTGCACACTTACAAAATCGATATGCTTCTTTGAGTCGTGAACTCATCCTTAAAGTAAAAAAAATCAGTATCTCTTAAATGTTCCCAGTATAGTCTATGGCACATATTACTTTAAATGCTTATTGATTTAACAATTATATTAGAATATTCATTTTGCTTATCATTCATAATACCATTTAAAAAGTGCACCTTACTAAAAGAAGCACAGAATAGGAGTTTAACTCAGGAAAAAGTGCTGCCTTTCTGTTTTACTCAACATGGACATATATTGTGTGGCACAATCTTTCCATGCCATGAATGGGAGTTTGGACCAGGATCTCCATGGATACCAAAATCCAAAGATAGTCAACTTGCTAATAAAGTTGTTTATTACTTTCATGTCACCTGTCCACATCCCTCATATTTTTAAGCCAGCTCTAGATAAGTAACAACCTCTAGTGCAATGCAAATGCTTTCTGAAGACTTGTTATACTGCATTGTATAGGAGATGACAAAAGAGTCTACATAGATTCAGTAGAGACAATATTTTTGGAATAATTTTTATTGGTATTAGATGAATCTATGAATGGAAAAAATAGAATGGGAAGGGAACAGATGTAGAGAGGTGGTCTATTTTAAATACATACTATATAATATTTCATAGTGTATTTAAGCTACAGTGACAAAATGCCCCAACATGGGTAATTTACAAAAAAAAAAAAAAAAAAAGTTTTTTTTTTGTTTGTCACAGCATTGGAAAGTGGAAAGAACAAGAGGAAGATATTAGCATGTGATAACGATACGCTCTTGTCTCCCATTGTGAAAGCTGATAGGACAAAAAAGACAATCAATGTTGCGTTCTCATCTGACACAAAACTGGAAGCGAGGGAACTCATTCTCCATCAAAGTAAGGTTCTCAGAAAAGAACAGTATAATGTTTTGAAATTACTTCAAAGTGTTATAGAAATATGAGGTGCTTGCTTATCAACATCATCGATTTGAAATCTTATGGTGACATCATCTATCTTTCAAACCTCATTAACATTTTAAACTGCATAGTAATACAAAAATAAAAGCAGAAGAAATGTTGAATATAATCATTTTTAAGAAAAAATAAAGACTAACTAAACATGTTTTAGTTGTCATGTGATTTAAAACATCCCATCTGTAATCAAAGGATGTCCTCCTGTAAATTAAAATGCTGCAAGCCGGGCGTGGTGGCACACGCCTGTAATCCTAGCACTCGGGAGGCTGAGGCAGGAGGATTGGTGCGAGTTCGAGACCAGCCTGGGCTACAAAAGTGAGCTCAGGACCA